>VXBT01003636.1:246328-266946 GCA_013400235.1 Oriolus oriolus
AAATTAAAAAAAAAAAAAAAGAAAAAAGCAGACATTTTATTGCATCCTAAAGCTTTGCCTGAAGCTAGGTAAAGGTGATAATGAGAAACATCTTCATGGCTGCATTCTCAGGGAAACCACTCTTGGAAATGGCTTTTGGGAAAAGCAAGATCTCCACTACTGTGTACTGCTCAAAATATGCTTTCTACAGTACCACTTCCTATGATACTAAAATTTCTAATAATATAATCAAATATATGCCACTAAAAATCGAACTTTTTGTAAATGACATGATAAAATCTTTCAAACATAATTGAAACTGGTTAAAACAGGAGCAACATCCACTTACACAAATATTTCTGCTTCTAGCTGGAAATTCTGGGAAGAATAAAAAACAAACCAAAACAATAATAACAATAAAACTCTTTAAAGTAAAGCATAACCCTGCTACATGAGCTTTCTAGTAATAGGGTCTGCCTTCACTTGGCTGGTAGTGGCAGCTCATGGCATCCAGAACATTTCTGAAGTGATAACTGAAGATGTCTGTCTCCTTTGAAATACAGAAGTATAAATTGTGTAAATTGCGAATATGCATAAAGCCACAGCCTATGGTCTCTAACGTTTTTGGGTTCCTTTTCACCCAAAGGAAATAGGAAAACACACTGTTAAACTCAAATGTGGAAAATTATTTGAGCTTATATTCTCGGTAGTTTTGAAAAGTAATTTCTCATTTCTTCTTCTTTTGTCTCACACAATGAACTTATTCAGACAAGTATATTTTCCCATTGATAATATCGGGTTTAAAATATGCAAGACACTTTGGGAGAGGAAAACAGCAGCATTCAAGCATACACTGCAAAAAAAAATTGCCCATATTTGTTTTGTTCTGTAAGGGAAAGTATCCACATTTCAGCCTGTTTTTCGCTAGTGAAAAACAAGAAGTAAACCTTGGTAAGCTCAGAGAGAGGCTGAAAGAACTTTGTTGTCTTCAATCTCCCCTCTCCCCTTTGCTGGATGCCAGGTTTGAGATGCTTAGGTAAAGATGTCATTTTAACATTTAAACACTGCTACCCCACCTTCCAGTGGCAGAGTCTTGTGTAAAGTACCACTCGGACATGGTTGGCCAGAAGATTCTAAGAAATCTATACATACATCTATGCTTTTTTTGAGGAAGTTTGTGCCTTAATAAACAGAACACACAACAAGCCACTTATCACTCCTCTGTACATCAGATACCTTGTTGCAGGCGCAGTTGCTTAGATACAGAGTAATCGGGGTAAGTGAATAAATCAAATTATCAATAACATACATGATTGCATCCTATTATTGAAACAGTCAATTGAAGTAATTTTTAGAATTAGTTAGAAGAGAGACATTTAAAATTTACTGGACAATATGAGATGCCAGATAATTAAATGAACATTAGTAGACATTTTAAGATTTGGTCATTGCAGATACATTGGAAACATCATTGTTCTCTTAACAACAATAATTGCAGGAACTACTCATGTAAAGTATCTCTCCAGTCATTCTGAAATAAACACTTAACGAAATGCTTCTCAAATTGTTATTCTTGAAACAAGGTAAACCCTTATGAAATGAACTTACAATGTAACCATCTGAAACCACTCCGCTTGCATTGATTTTACTGCATTCGACCACAAAGTGAGACTGAAAAGATGGGGAAAGTTCAGCTTACAACAGAGATGATTAATAGGAGACAGAATAAAGGTGCACAAAATAACATATGGAAGAGAAAACACAAATTAGGCACTTCTAATTGCTGTGCCTCCTAATGCAAGAGCAAAGGCCAGTCAATGAATCTGAAAAGCAGACACTTTATATTAATGAAGGAAATCTTTTTACACAAGCTATAGTTAATCTTTGAAAATCACTTCCACAAAGCAGAAAACCTCACAGCTTATTGAAAAAAGATACAGATAATGAGAACATCTATTTGTATTTAACAGGATGATAAATAAAATTAATTGATCATTGATTGCTGGGAGGTATAAGGTGGCCTAAAGGAAACCACTTCTTAAGAAGAGCAACTTATTCTGTCCTAATCAAATGAAAGAATTGTTATGTTCCTCTTGGAGCTCTCTTAGAGCTTAGTATTGACAGCTATTAGAGTATATAGGTAACAACTCTAAGTTGATACAACACTTTGGAGTTCATAGTCTTCCAGAAAGCCTCTATGAAGTCATTAATCTCATTGATTGACTCTCCCTACATCTCACTAAATAATTCTGGAGACTTTGCTGCAAGATCTGTGTGGCAATGACAGCTACTGCCCTTTTAGAGAGAGCTGTGAACTCCAGAAATAAATGAGGACCTGTTTTCCCTTTTTTTTTTTTTTTTCCCTAACTTCAGATTCTAGAGTTTCTGAAGTATATTGGTGATAACTTCCTGACATGCTGAGAATGAATCCAACAAGAGGAGACACTCTGCTGGACGTGATAATTAAAAGTAAGGAAGAACATGCTGAGAATGTGGAAGCTGGAGCAGCCTTGGCTGCAGCAACCGTAACATGGTGAGGTGCCCGTGAGAAATGCAGAAGGCCAATAACCAGACTGCAGCCCTGGACTTGAGAAGAGCAGACCTTGGATTGTTCAGGAACCTGCTTGGAAGAACCCCACATGCGTAAAGAGAAGAGGGCTCCAGGAAACCTAGTTGATTTTCCAGGATTATCTTTTCTAAACTCAAGAGCCATCCATCCCAACAAACAGGAATAAAAGCGAAAGGCAGCAAGAGATACGTAAAGATTATAAAGCAGCTCCTGACAAGAGCCAGGCACAAAAGAGAAGCGTACAGAACTGAAAGCAGGGGTAGATGACCCAGGAAAATGCAGATGCTGCCTGAATATGCAGAGACAATGTTAGGGAAGCTAGCCCAGAGCTGATTCTGGTAAGAGACAAAGGGCAACAAGAAAGGCTCTACAGGTACAGCAGCAGCAAAAGGCAGACCGATGAAAATGCATGTCTGCTGCTGAATGGAACAGGTGACCCAATGGCAAAGGACACAGAGAGGCCACTGCTCAAGGCTTTTCTCTCTTCTGTCTTTACTGTAGGTGTGGCACTCAGTAATCACAGGTCTCTGAGATAAGATGGGAAGTCCAGAATAAGGAAGACTTACTCTTGGTGAAGGAGAATCAAGTTAGGAAGCCATTTAAACCAGATGGAGAGATGTAAGTTGATAGGATTTGATGGGTGTCACTTGTGAGTGCTGAGGAAATAGGCCAGTGTCATTGTAAGGCCACTCTGCATAGTCTTTGACAGGCCCTAGTAGCCAGAAGAGATTTCTAAGAAAGAAATCAGATACTGCTTATAAATTCCATAGTGGCAGAGAGGAGGATAAGCATAAGCTACTCAGTTTCACCTTGATCTCTGGGACAAACATAATCCTGGAATCCATCACCAAACACATTTGAAAGACAGGGACAAGAAGATGATTGGGTGCAGGCAGCAAATATTCATGAAGAGAACATCATGCTTTAGCAACCTAATAGCCTTCTTTGGTGAGATGACTGGTTAACTGGATGAGAGGGGAACAGCAGATGTTTACCTGTATTTTGGCACAGCTTTCAACACTGCTAACACACTTACAGATGACCCAGTGAGGTACGGACCAGACAAATGAAATGAGGTCGACTGAAAACTGAATTAAACGCCAGGTCAAAGGGTTGTGACCAGCAGCACAACGTTCAGCTGAAGTCATCAGTGGTGTATCCCAGGGGTTGATACCGGGGTCAGTACTATTTAATACTTTTGTTAGTGACCTGGATGAGGCGTGGACAGCTCCCAAAGCAAGTCTGCAGATGACATAAACAGAGTGAAGACAGGACACATGTAAATACCCGACAGAGGGAGTAAAGACGATGGAGCCAGACTTCCCAGAGGTGCCCAGAAGCAGGATCAGAGGCAATAAGTAAAAAGTACAATGTAATGAAAGTACAAACAGAAACACAAAAAATTCCACTTTTTTTTTTTTAATACAGTGAAGATAGTCTACCACTAGATTAAAGACATTCAAAACACAGGTGGACATGGACTGCGCTGCTCTTGGCTGACTCTGCTCCGAGCAAAGAGTTGGACCAGAAGATCTGCAGAGGTGCCCTCCTGCTTCTGCCAGACTGTGCTTCCAAATTAATTGTAACAGAGCATCCAGGACCACTCACAATATTGGAAGTCACTGTATGCTGAAAAAAGGGGAAAAAGCGACAGCAAGGACTGCTGGCGAAGCCCCAAATCAGAAGGGAGTGCAGGTGTTTCCCTCATGGAAGGAAGGACACCCTCATAGGTCCAGGGAGATCCTCTACGATTACATCAGGCACAAGCTTATGTGACTTTACTAAAACTCTCAATAACAGAAAATGGTAATTAAAACAAATAAAACTTAAATAATTCAGAAGAGTTGGCCTTTTTCAATCCACCCTGAGATGCACAGATACCAATTACCTAGCTACCACAGACAAGTTGCACTGTGCTTTCATTTCAGGTCAGGATACATCAACCAAAACTCTCAAGGGCAAGAGGAAAGATATTTTCATCTCTTGAGCTCTGCCAAAGACTAACTGCTTCACAGCAAAAACTCCTTACTCTTCTGTATCTTCAGCCACCTCAGACGAGGATGGAGGCCAGAGGAAACACTTCTCCCATGTACCAGGGAGCACAGCCCAAAGAGGCACTGTCTCCCCCCAGGCTTAGCATGGCTCTGTCCTGCTCTTGGGTGCACCTGTGATGATCAAGCACAGCAGACCACAGAGACAATGCAGCAGAAGAAACCTGCTAATTTGACATGGCCTCTAAAAACCAGGTCAGAGTGCCTTTAAACTAAATAAATCATGTTCTCCTGATCTTACAAAAAAATGGCCTTAGCTTTAGTCACTGAAGGTAATTCCTGTCAAATTACTAAATACTTTTGCTTAAAATGCAGGTCTTGTTCAAGTCTTTTCAGGGGTGATGGAAATATTAACAAAACACAGTCCTACTAGCAATTAAACTCTTGGAGGATTAAAAAGCATGCATTTAGTTTTTTTTTTACCCCACAAACTACAATAGCTACCTTTTGGGCCATGGTCTAATTAAGATTTTTTTAAAAGCAATTTCCATTTCGCTAGAGATTATGAAGCAAGTAGGTTTTATTCTTTTTATTTTGTTTTGACAGCTTACTCTAATACATTTCTTTACCTTAATATATTTTATCACAGCTCTATAATTAAGGAATAAGGAAAACACAGTAAGACTACTTCCTCTCTATTCATGTCACCAGTAATTAAAGTATCCATGTACATACACTTCATTATTTGCATAAATTTTGGGGTAAGCATGGTGATTTGGGGAATTCCCAGGGCTCTGAATCTATAATTTATCTGGCCTGTCAAGGATGTGCTAGGTATCTCCCAAGGGAGGTAGTTTTCTTACTAAACAAAGGGAAAACCATGTTTCCAAAATTATCCCTTCTAGATATACGGGAAGAAATGTGTGTGAAAAGCTTTTGCAGCACCTTCAGCCTCTGAAAGGTTTAATACTGGCTAGGCTTAAGGCCAGCATGACAACAGATGTCTTAAAACAATGTTTAATTAACGAGGATACACAGGTGAATAAAAGCAGACAATTGGATCAATTTAAACATCCAGCTGAATTTTTATTACTTTAACAGGCTGAACATTAATGCATCTCTAGTGTGAAGAGGTGAGAGTATGACTGATATATGACTCATAAACACAACAAATCCATTATATATAATTTTCCTTACCAACAGGAAAACCTCCCCTGAGAGAGCAGGAAATTGCTTAACTCAGAGCTACAAAGATTTCAGATGTCCCCTTTTCCCCAGGCAGGCTAATCCACCAATAAAATCCCAGATTTCTGTTTCTGAAAACTGTTCTTGAGACCTTTGTATTTAAACTGGTCCTTCAGCTATTCCTTTACCTGCCATCCAGGCAGTATTCTAGGCATAGAGAGCTGGGCAACACAAAAAGCATTTGCCAATCCCTCACCAACCATTCTGGCACGCAGTTTTCCACACCTTCTGTGAAATAGGATAGGCTTGGTATAAGAGGATTAGCAAGCACTTGTCGTCCAAGTTCTCATGTGGAAGTGATGCCTACATATTCAAGAACTAAAGGAGTGGGTGCTGGGTTGGTATTTGATTCTAGCCAAATCATCACTACTAGAAACGAAAGAATCCCAACAGCTAATGCATTATAGAACAGAAGGTAGTAGAATGCATACCTGGAAAAATCTTTTCCTGTTTTATATGTCCTCTCTCTATAGAACTACTGATGTGCAATTAAATGGCTAAGAAACCCTAAATAAAATGAAGAACAAACAAACAAAATGAAACCTGCAAGCATTTCATCAACCATTTACCCAACCCCAAGAAACAAATGTCTCATTTCATCACTGAGAGCAACATCACCTCTATCCACCTCAGCTGAAACAAGGGAGTTGACTACACAGCTCAAATAGGAATAAGACCATGCTGAATGAAGACAAAAACCTTCACTGCTGGTATTACTATTGAACAGCTACAACTGCACCCAAAATTAACATGTATCAATCACTTATAGCCTGAAGCAGTAGAACCATTTGATTTCTCCATGGGTTACTCTTTCCTTTGCTCCTAGGCACGGAAGGAAAACAAAGCTCAAAAATTGTCGACTGACAAGTCAAGAAAAAACAGGATGCCACCATTCTTCTAATGAAATTCTCCCTTCTTGGACAAACAGGGTCATGATTATGAAAGATGATGTCAAGCTGTGCATGTCTCACTGTTATAAAAGCAGTATGAAATCCCTTCATTTTACAGGCAATGGCTATGCACAACAGCAGCTGCAAGACTGTCAGACAAATAATGTGTTACTATATTAGGAAACTAAAATTAAAGTGTATTTGTCCTTCAACATCAGTGAAGGTAGCTTATAAACTTTTATTCTCTGAAGTAACTGAGCTCTCTTTTGGTTTTGGTTGGGTTTTTTTCATCTTTTCCACCTAGATAAGATACAGTGTGTTAACATCCTTGGATAATGTCATTGTTATCAATTGCTTTCAGAAAGAGAATGTGATTAAAATAATGAAAATTATCATGCAAGATCTTGAATGAGATAAAACTTCAATATTTTTAAAAGTATATTCAGAAGGGTGTAGCTAGGATTTAGTCTGGTTTTGGAAAACAAATACAGTTGCTTCAATTAAGAAGATACAGGTATGGTTTTGAGCAATAATTTTTAAGGATTGCTGCTACCCCATCTCCCCAAGACAGACTGTTCAAAGTGAGAAAACTGAAAGGAGTAGATTTCAATATTATTAAAAAAAAGTTTGATGTTTACAAGATAAAGGTCTAAGAGAAGTAGCAGCATATTTCTTGAGTGAAACACTCAGTATTGGACAATACAGTAACACAAGAATGATTTAAAAAGCACCACAAGTAAGTGCATGAGGTAAAACAATAACATTTCTGTTGCCCCCTTTTTGAAATACAAAATAATAATTCTGTCCCACTCTCAAATCTGAGCTCTTTTTTAAGGAGTGATGCTAGCATGCTTCATTTGCACCTTATTAATGTATTTCATCATTATATTTTCAAGCATATGCAGGAGATGATTTTTTTAGGAATGGTAGATTTTGATAGGGCAAATGACAAACACTTTCTACTGTTTATGAATACAATTTAGTATTTTCAGCTATTTACCCATTTTTATTTACCCCCAATTTACTTTCAAGAGAAATTAGCAATTCAAACTCTAAAACAAATCTGACTACAGACATCAGAACAGTATTAATTTACCAGTTAATTTTTTTCTGCAGAACTTTACTCGGATTAAATGCCCATTTTTTTTTTTCTAGGTAAACTTGGTGTTACTTAACACAGAGAAATCGTCCTCTCATATCACAGTAGGCTCAAGGTGTCCTAAGGACACGTGCTCCTGCCAAACAGCCACTTTGACCAAATGACTGAAGCCTGATATGAAGAACCACCAGTTATCCCTATGGGACAACCACAAACAGACAGAACAGATAAAGAAACAACATATTTCTTAATTTACAATCTGTTACCATGATATGGATGCATTATGAACAGGCAGTAGCTTTACAAGATGACATATTACTTATTCATTAGACCATTAGATCTTCATAAAAGCAATGCTCTGAGAGCTGCTGCTCTATTTGCCGTGTCATGCTCAATAGAAAGAAACAAATGTTAGTTTATGGGAAATCTAAAGCGTAAAGGTTCATTTTTTTTTTTTTCGCCAGAAGATATTTCATTTCTTGTTTGACTACTGATTTTGCAATAAAGTTCCAAAACAATCCAAATTTAATTTTTTCCTCTTAGTTTCCTTGACTTTTACTCAGGCAGAGTGCCCTGTGCAAACAATATGTTTAAAATGGCTCTCAGAAACTGAACTTAAGCCCTAAACATGCCACATGAAGTAAAAGACTTGGCGCCATCCTTTAGTAAATTATTGTCTCACCTCACAAAGGAGTTTGGGCAAAGAAATCCACAGTTACTTTAAGCTTTCATCTGCTTCCAATGAAACAGCATTTAGATGTTTTTGCTTAAAGAATTGCCTCAAATTGGATAAAACCAACCAAAGTAGATTATGGTCTTTATTATCCTTTATGTGCAGAATATACTTACCGACCAGAACAATCCCATCATTTATCTTCAAGATATTTCCTATGGGTTTATCCCATTTTGGAACAGCATTTTCTTGCTCCTTGTACTAAATTACACCAATGAAGGGTTTTCATGCTGGAGGACTCCATTTCATTTTCACAAAATACACAAAAACTGGCAGCTCTAGAGTAATTGGGTGACTAACAAAAGTACATGGTCCCTACAGAACTTTCTCTGGATGTTTTCCAAATACACAACTCTAAACATACTGGTACAAAGACATGCTTAAAAGGGAACTAAACATTATTCTGCTTTCAAGTTAAAAAACAACAGTAACCAGGTTTGTTACTAATCTTATTTTTATGTCCAGACAAGCCATTGCCTATTTATTTTTAAATCTAACATTTTAGTATAGTGAACAACTGAACAGTTCCTTTCAGAGGTATAGGTTTTGTAGGTTCATCACATGCAATCAAAATGTTACATGTACAAGACTACTGGTTTGTTTTACAGACAAATGTGAAACTTTTATACAAGAACTTCTGTCAAAGTTATTAATTGACTCATTTAAACAGTGGATTGATCTCCTTGAAATTACTTGCAATAAATTGAATAATTTAAGTAATATTTTACAATCCATGTCTGACAATTATGTCTGAAGAAGTTTCCTTAATTTAAAAAAAAAAAAACCAAAAACAACCAAAGAAAGCCGCCCTGCCTATCAGAGACAAGCTGAAGGCCAAAAAGGTTGAGATGAAAGAATCAGGAGTTCAGTAATGCCACCGTAGAAATTACATCATACTTTTATATTCTTGCATTAGTGCAACAGTAAGCGTATCAGAAGCAGCAAAAAGCAGGTAAGGTCCTGTACTGTATAAGTTATATAGTGTTTCTAAGTTTTACACATGAAGTTTGAAAAACACTGGGTAAAGTCCATTACCAGGAACTCAAATGCTTTAAAACATTTTCTGTAAAATTGTCTACACATTAGGCATCTTCAGAAAGAGAACATGGTCCGAGAGTATGGCAGAAGAAATCAAGATTCCATTCACTCAAGGCGAAGAGGCCAGACAAGAGCTTTTTTCCACCACACTGGTGCTCTCCAGGCTCGGCCTGCTAATTGCTTTAGACTCTGAGCGTGCCTAACATACTGAGAAAATTAGGATCCACGCACAAAAAAGACTTGCAGTTGTCTTCTTTCTAAAAGGCTACTTCATACTGCAGTCTCCATTATAAAACCTTCATTAGGAAACCTCAGCTCCCCCCTTCCCACAGGGACTCCAGCGTCTGACTCCTTCCATTCAGGTCACTGTGGGCACTCACCACCCTCCTCTGCAGCAGCCACGACACCCTCAAAGAAGAGAAAGAAGTTTCATCTGGAGTTGCAGGCAAGTAAGCAAGATAAAGAAAATAAAATAAAATCACAAATCAACAGGCAAAGACAGGAGTATTAATACAAACACCACAGCTGCTCTGAGTAAGGACCTGTTCCCCAGGACTGTGTACACTTTTGAGCACATGGGTCATGGGATTAAATTCCCTTCGTTGTTCAGATATGCCAGAAGCAATGCCTATACACTCTAGGTAACAAAACATGGCATCACACAAGCATAGGCCACTCCTGCTGTGCAAGGTGTAGCCGTCTCCCTCTCTTTGGTTCCACCTTCCCTCAGGCTTTTGCAGTTTTCACATGTATGGTTATTTTTAGAAAGAAGTAATTCAAGAATGAAGTATTCAAAATACTATTATGGAATGAGAAAGTAGGCAATATCACTAGACACAGTCAAGGAAACTAATCAAAAGACCACTCCCAAGTTGTCTTTCAGGATCTTAACATTACTCAAGTGATGGTGCTTCACTATTCACATTAAAAGACTGTAGCAAGTATGTTGTAGAGTCTGCCTGTTTTTTAAACCAATGGTTTTTGCTACTCAGTTCTACCTCATGCTTCTAGTTTCACTTTATTAAAACTCAACTTATCCATTGAAAAAGTGAAAATAACCTCACAAACCGAACAGTAAAAAAGCTCTTTTTTTTTTCAGAAAAGGTAAGGAAATGCAGGCAGAAATATGCAAAATAACATTCATAAAACAATCTAAACTAATGAACACTGAAGAGCACATCAGCAAAACAACCCTATGACCCTCACCCAAAGTTGCTGGTGAGAAACAAACCCAGAACAGAAAAGCTCTCAGTTCATTAAGTCACTGCTATAAAAAACACAGGTCTCATTAACATTAATCCTGTAACTCCCACCCTTTTACAAGTGTCAGAGACAGATTGTATACAGACAGATTTCACTTCATGTTGCTTTATCAAACCAGTTACATTTCTAGTACCTTTTATTACTGGTACCTCTGAAAATAGATTCTTTTTTCCAGGTTAGACTATAGAAGTAAAAACTGGTCTCCAGACAAATAAAACAAGCTACTTTATGGAAAAATCAATTTGCCCTGATATGAAACTGAGAATACATGGTGGCATTGGAGGCTCACGCTTGAAGAACTCAGGGATAGTTTTCAAATCCTTTCAGAGGCTACATCTCATTTTCAAATCTATATACACTGTATTACTGAAAAATCTCTTACTTTCTATTTTCTTCTGTTCATATATTCTCCCAGTCTTAGCTGGTTTGAGATTTTAAGTCCATACAATAAGTCTTATTTCAATCTCCAGAATTTTATAACAAGAAATGCAATGTTTTGTCAAAAAAGGGGATTTTACACACAAAGAGAAGGATTTAAGGCATAAGGATTTGTCCTCACTTCCCAACAGCCAAACAAAACTAGATGGATTTTTAAAAAAAAAATCTGGTCTACGAGAAATAAAGTGGCATACTTGTAGTATATAATGAAACAGATCCGTAACATCATTGCTATTTTTGGATACTAAGTCAGTTTTAATTAGAGTGCCCTAAATTTAGGGCCTCAAATTACAGACAGTTTTATGGTCCTCTTCCCAATAGATTTCTAGCACTTATCTTTTTCGAATACACTAATGTCCATGCCCTGTAACGTGCATGGAAATTTAGCTGACCTCTTTTTAAATCGTGATGAAATTGCCTCGTCAAGATTGAGAGAGCCCTCACCTCTTCTAAAGCAGTTTATACAGCAAATATAGCTTTTGAACCTTAATTCCTCCATTTTAAATTAAATCTTCTAAATTAACAGTGATCATGTCTTTGCAAACACTTCAGTAATGATAGCGCAGATGAGATGTGTTGACTTTCAATTCCAACGTAATCTTGAGCAGAGTCCCTGGACAAGAGAGTATCCATGGATACAAAGGTCCACCATCTCCCTCCCTACCTAAATAAACTCTTAAAAGTCACATCCCACTTGCTTAATTAGTGCAAAGCCTCATAAAAACCTATACTACCACGGATGAGGAAAAGTGGCAACTTGGAGTTGCACCGGACTGCAAAGCAGCATTTGTTGCTTGTAGCCACAATTAATTTCTTAAGTGCAGAACAAACTAATTTTGCAGGCAGATAAATAAAGTGGTTTACAAATATATCTTTTTCCATCAGAATTAGTGAAGAGAACTGCAGTAACAGAAGAGAATCATAAAGAAAGCAATGGCAATGCAGAGATCACTGGTGGCTCCAGCATGGTAACAGCTGCATTAAGATTAAGAAGAAACAGGCAGGAACATACTACCAACTTAAAAATAACTTTCCATATGAAGAAAGAGTAGAATTTGGCATTTGACACTTTAAAGAACCTCAAGTGTGAGGAGCTGTTAATATTTTTAAAGAATTAAGTCTTGACAGATACAAGGGCATTTCTCAGTGGAGAGAACTACTGAAGTGAATTCAATTTAAAAGACTCAAAAAATCAAATGCCAGAAGTAAGATATCTGGTGGTTAACTGCAAGAGACCACAAATCCAGGTTTGATTCAGCATTATTTTTTCTGCCACAAAATCTAACATGAATTTTCTCTAGCCCTTGAATGACAAATGTGCAGTTCTATTTTTGCCAGCCTCTATGATTCTACTCAAAGATATTCTCCTAAAAGAGTTACTATGTTGAAAGCAACAGCATCAGCTTGTAATTATATTGGAGACTTCACTTGCTATAGAGGTCTGTAGAGCAGTATCATAACTACTCTATAAAGACTGGATCTATCCCTGAGCGTAGACTGGGTTAAAGATAAAAAACACCTCTGTAGATCAGCTGTATTCACCACCCAGGGCTACTGTTCTCCCTGCTCTCCTGTGACAGAAACTCTTCAGCCCATTCAACAACCACACTACCAGTTTAAACCTCAGATACTTTCATGAATTCACTTCTCATAATGGCCATCTCTTACCACTTTGATCACAGAAGCCTGAATATATCTAACATATAACTCTTTAGCTTGTCCCAGTCAAAATTTCTTTCCTACCTATTTCCAAGATACTTGAAACACACACAGGAGAAACAATTCTTGATTCTTGGGAAATTGTGATATTTTAATTGATACCTTGAAATCCAGCTTGGGTTTCCAGTGGCATCATCACCACCCTCTCCTGTAAAAATTTCCATCATAAGAAAGGTCAAAGCCTTACCAGGTAAAAAGTTACCATACACAGTATACTGTCTCCTCTGAGAGAAAATAGGGCTATTCCCACCTTTCAACAGCTTTTTGGTTTCACCTTGTCTACAAAAAACCTAAAAGAATAAAAACTACATTACAGAGAACAAGCTGTTATCCAGAAGTTATGTGATTTGTGAGGATGACTATTTGAGGACTGCACTCTGTAACTAATCTCTGATCATAACGAGAGATCTCATAAGCATCAGGCAGCAAGTGAATGTCCACCCAAAGATGGAAAGTGAATGTTAACTGATTCACACATTTTCTTTTCCATTGATCTTTATTATCCTCCCTTTGGCTTGGCAGCTAAAGGAAATTCTCTAATAGTTGAAGAAGTTAAATTCGTTTGAAATTTCAGGTAGTATGTACAGGCTTTCTCAAGCAGAGACTTAAAAATATTTTCTTATATCAAAGTCAGCTAGCCTTCCCCAAAACAGCATTTTAAAGAAAAGGTAGCCAAGAATTCAGCCCTAGCCAAAAACTTTGTGGAACTGAACTTCATAATTTTTCCACAGTTATTGCACACATACATAACAATGAACAGTGATGTGCAGAACACAGTTTAAATTCTCAAGTACCAGCTAGGACTAAGCCTGGATGAAACAGGCAGACTGAGCTCAGGAGAGGGAATACACAGACATTTGTCACTGAGGGTGAACTGCAAAATCAACATGTTCCAATAGGAAGAAACATAAAAAAGCTTATAAAATGTCATGTAACCAGGTAGCACTTGTTTTTACATAGTGTCCTTCTGTGAGATGTTGAGCACTTCTTGACATTACCAGGCAACTTAAACTTCCCTTAACGCCAGCTGAAACCAAGGACAGCGGCAACGTGCTAGGTCAGGGAGGAATAAGAATTCCTCTCCCAGCAGATCATAAAGAGGATGATGAACAACTCATTTTTCCTAAATGTTTCTTGGAAATACTGCATTTCCAGCTTTGGAGGTCTTCTTTACTTTTTTACTTTAAATCTAACACTAAAATCTAACATGTAAAGAAATAAATCTCATATACTTTTCTCAACTCAAAATAAAGGATTATGGGTATTAATAATCCCATATTTACAAGTATTAACACCTAACAAGACCCAAAGGCCACAAGGATCACAGATACGTTTCAATGTTTAAAACGGAAGGAAACAAATCGACCTCAATTAAATTCTAAAAGCAGAAAAACTACAAGTGCTGAGTGCTTTCAAATTAATCATAACCTAAACTAAATTGTCTAGTATTAATATATTTTGTCCTAAGGTGCAGAGATGCTGCAGGACAGGCTTTGAAAGAAGATAAAATTATAGTTTAGAAATTATTCCAAGAGAGGTGATTAAAAGTTTTTCCCCCACATCATTTAACTAGAGTTTGGTTTATTGCTATAGTAGATCAATGAAGACTGCAAAATACAATTAGGAAAGTAAATGGACTCAAATTCACATAATAATGGAAAAAATAACACACTGTACTTAGTAATGTCACCGCAGTTTTTTCTATTGTATCCTTTACTATGCAAAAACATTAAGTTCCGTTACAACATTTGAAAGGACAGTTTGGGGTTTTTTTTATTTTGATTATTAAAATAACTCATTAAATATTTAAAACCCACTGAAAATACCTGTATTTATCTAACTGGTTCCTTCTAGCCTCCCCACATTTTATGCAGCACTTGGTGTAGTTATTCCTGAGGACTTAAGGCAGTGCTGGAGCTGAAGCAAACATATTTCTGCTGGGAGAGACAGTGACTGAGACTGGTAAAGCCAAAAGAAACCAGACTCTACTAGGAGTGGGCTTGAATCTTCAAAATTTTCTGGCAAAGGATCACTGACTTTTTCATTTCATCTTACACCAACTTAATGAGACTGTCCAGGGTTGTTTTCTGCTGCTTATTTTTTTGTCTGTTTTTAAATTGACCAAGGCTATAAATTAAACATAAGTTAGCTGTGCACCAGCATAGAGAAGACTTACATTAGGCATACAAGCAATATTATTTGAAGGGTATGCAAACACTCAAGCATAAAAATATTTCTTGCTGTTCTAGGACAAACACATAATTTGACTACAAAATAGGTGGGGGTTGGGTTATATACAATAAAGAAAAACAACTGTAAGGAGCTTAATGTAGCATACTCCTAGTGTTAGCAATGATTAAAAAAACAAAGACTCACTTAGCTAAATTATTCTTAGTTGGACAAGAACATCACACAGTTAAGGTCTGCAATCCCTCTGCACTAAGAACTTCACAAACACTTAGTAAGGAACATTGTTTACACCTGAATGGGACAAGCTGAAAGGTGAAAGAAGTCTAATATGTTCAACAATCAGGTGAGTTTCTTTAGCTTTTTTGAGTGATTCTTTACAGATTGACAAATGCATGTATACAGAGAAATATAACTCATGAGATACATTTGGAGTTTTAACATGACAGTCAGAGAAGGACAGAAGCAATGGCTGAAAAAAAAAGTAAATATGCAAGTAGTGCAGCAAGCCTATCCAACCTATCCAAAAGGTAAAGGCAACACTCCAGTAAGAAGTGAACATGCTTGAGTGCAAAACAACACAACAAGCACAGAAAGGCCACAGGATAACATTGTATCTCCTCTTACTCCGAGCAGTACTTTGTAGTGATGCAAGTCCCTGCCTTACAGCCTCAGGTGGATCTAAGCATGGAATCCCCATATCCCATATGCATTTCCAGAGATGCTACAGTGCATGCAGGCTTTGGCTTCTCCTTTGTCAGCCACTAAACTGCAGCTGCTACTGGCTTTTATTACGGGAGGGAGGCACAAGGTACACAACAACAGAGGGGGTTTGCATCTTGCTTTCTTTCTCCCCATCCCTGTATCTCTCAAGGTCAGAGAGGAAATGCCTGTTTGATTAATGGCATGAAATTACAGGAAGCTTGTGATTTCACTATATTGGGTGATTAACTATATTTCCCCCTGAAGAAATCCATTAAAGAACTACAAAAGATCTGCACTGTGGGCATCAGAACCCTAAGACTGCTGATGTTGAGAGCCAGCTCACCACACAGGTTGTTTTCATGTAGACATTAAGCAAAGCACAGAATTTCAGAGATGAAGAATACCAGGGGTTTGTCAATATTACCATTTTAAAATGAAGAGTATTTGCTTTTTCTCTTCTCTTCCTCATCCTTCATGTTTTTAAGGGAATTACAAGTTTAAACAAAATCTTGTAAACCAACCACATGAAGTTCAACAAGGGAAAGCGCTGCATTCTGCAACTGGGACAGGGCAACCCTGGATGTACGGACAGACTGGGCAACGAGATACTGGAATGCAGTGCCATGGAAAGGGACCTGTGTGTCCTGGTCTGTGGCAAGTTAAATCTGAGCCAGCAGTGCCCTGGCAGCCAGGAGGGCCAGGCATGTCCTGGGGGACATCAGGCACAGCATGGCCAGCCAGGCAAGGGAGGGGATTGTCTCACCTTGTGTGCTGGGGCCAATTCTGGGTGCCACAATATGAAAAAGGTATTAAACTATTATAGAGCATCCAAAGGCAACAAAGATGGGGAAGGGCCTTGAGGGGAAGCTGTCTGAGGAGAGGCTGAGCGCATTTGGTCAGTTCAGCCTGGAGGAGACTGAGGGGAGACCTCACTGCAGTCACAACTTCCTCGTGAGGGGCAGAGCAGGGGCAGGCACTGAGCTCTGCTCTGTGGTGACAGTGACAGGACCCGAGGGAATGGCCTGAAGCTGTGTCAGGGGAGGTTTAGGCTGGATATCAGGAAAAAGTTCTTCCCTCAGAGGATGGCTGAGTACCTAGTGGCCCACAGTGATACCAGGGAGCACTCCTCTGAGGAGATAAAACACCGAGCCATTCAGAAACTACTTCTCATTCCCACTGTACTTCCACACTTCCTTACTCATTCCCCACCAATCTTCCCTAGCACATCATTGGTTTCTAAACCCAGGACCAAAAGCAGTAGAACCATTTCTTCACCTTTTCTGTGTACAATCCTGCCCACAAATGCTTCTTATTCACACTATGTGCAAGAACTCCTGCTGCAGTAAAAAATAAAGATGTGTCCATATTATAAAAATACAAATGCAAGTTTCAGCTAGAGACTGAAAAAAAAAAAAAAAAGAGAGAACTGAAGATGATAGCAGGGATTTCACAGAAGGGCACAAAGTGAGAGAAGACAGGCATAAACTTGACTAGAAATAGGGGAAAGAACAAATCTGCCTTGACTGCCACCCAGCTTGATGACCACAGGAATAGTTGAGGCATCTCTGCAAGGCACTTCCTTAGAAAGTAAATTGGGCTTAAATCCCAGAAATCCCATTGCTAAAATGAACAGATGGGGTAACTTTTAAGCAACACCTGTAACACAGTTGTGTTTGTATCCATAAATAAATTGAAACTAAACTAGAGGTAAAGAAAGACGTTGTATTTCAGCACAACACACTGTGGGCAGAGAGTAAAGCCGAAAGGAATGTGCAGGTATAAAGCAAGGCAGGAAGAGCAACAGAAAAGAAATTGAAAATGTTCAAAGATAAATTCAGCTATGCTTCTGGCAAATGTTGTAGCAATAAAGGTAGTAGCACCAAGAAATGGCCAACCTAGGTAAACAGGAAAGTAGAACAAATAATCAAGACAGGCATAGGCATAGCATAAAAATACTGAATATACAAGAAAAAACACACAAATATACACACAGAAAGAGGAGAAATACACACAAAAAAGAGACTGAAAAATGACAGTTGAAAGGGTAGATCACAAAAGTACACTTGCCTGACATGTTTTGAAGATAAATATTTTTCAAAGTACTTTAACTGCAGCAAGTTGGAAAGAAAGAATGTATGAAAGTAAGGCTGGAGGGTTGGAAAAATTAGCTTTAGCAGAAGAGGTAAAAACAGTTATTTCCCCTCTCAAAAGGATGAAGATACAAGGTGGGACCGCAGTGTCTGCCTGTATCTATCCAGTCAAGTTTTATTGGCATGTGTAGATCGAGGACTGTGAAATATTCCAATACTGCTCATTTTTACTGGCTTCCTTTCCACTTATTATATTGTGATTTCACAAACACACGCACCCCTTATTGAGTGTCAAGCTCCAAACATCAAAATATTGAACTGTATTTTTGACATTTACCAGAAGTATTTCTGGACTATTTCTGGAAAGGACAATATAATTAGTTCAGGACTTAATTTAATCCTGCCCAGATAATGATAATGTCATGGTAATGACCTTCAGTCATAGCTGTCAGCTCTCCGGCGATATCAGTACTTTGTTATTTGTCATCGACTTACCTTCCCCCACTTTCACCTTGGGTGAAACAAGCTTTTCTGATGTGATATATTGGCCTGGAGCGACAGAGCATAGAGTCATCAGATTTGCTTTTTATTGTATTAATCCACTCCTCATTTGGGATGAAATCTTTCTAACTTTCTAAACAAGCAGTCCTTCAAATATCATCAAGAAAGCCAAAGCAAATTACATCAAGTCCTTAAATGCAGTTTATGACTATTTTTTATAAACCTCTACCAGATTACAAAAGCAAGGAATGTACTAATTCTCCTCTAATAGGTTGTTGTTTTGTTTGGGTTTTAAAATCCAGAAGTCCTACATATCTCTCGTTAAATAAACACTATTTTCTTCAGAGCAAGTTGATGCTCACCAGGGCAATTCCCAAAAGCATCAGAACATTACCAACATATTTTGAAGATTCATACATGGCATACTCTCAGCATTAAGGAAGGACAATTACTTGGTGGCAAAAGACTTGTGAAAACTAAATATCCCAGACCAGTTTCTGAGAAGCAAACTGGGTAACTTCTGATTTCCTGCCAATATAAAATATTCATTTCAAGATCTCTGCCTCTTGTCCATCTTTGCAGACTTTCTGTTTCAGCAACCTGAGAACCTGGAGTTTATTTCTCTCCATGTTAAAATGTGCTTATAACAACGTCCTTTAAGGATGTGCACTCTTAAGTGTTCCACACAAAGTTCCTAATTCTTAACAGAATTTCTTTAGATTGAAAGAATACTAATTAGTATTTGTGAATTAATATTTGAAATTAGATTTCAAGTACTTCTGAAACACTCACTTTTTGTCCTCAGACAGCTTTGAAGCCTGCTTGTCAAAGCATCCACTGAAGGTGGGTCACAGACACAAGGAACAGGCATTTAAATTTAATGTTTGTGAGATTTCCCATCTCTGTAAGACTTGTCTAGATGCTCTGCATACCTGCCTAACTCTATCCTGCGGTCTGTTAGCAGGCAGGATCAGATGCATGGCTCTCACTGTTGTCCAAGATAATTAGACAAGTACACATCCAATCTTGTCCCAAGTAGTTGACACATTTCCTTTCATCTGATACCAATCCAGCAGTTCTTAAAAGGTTTACTGCTGTATGTGTCTGTGCCAGATGTTCATAACATGGAAGCTGCAAGTATTTTTGGACAGTAATCTATAGATAATAAACATCCTGGGTTTACTTTTCCTTTTCAGTCTGGCATAAGAAACTGAATCACAGAATAAAATGGGTTGGGAGGGACACAAAAAGATCAAGTCCCACTCCTAGCACTGAAAAGAACCATGCCCAAGAGTCACCCCATGTGCCTCAAAGCATTGTCCAAACACTCCTTGAGCTCTGTCAGGCTGGTGCTGTGAGCACTGCCCTGGAGCCTGTTCCAGTGCCCAAACACCCTCTGGGGGAAGAACCTTTTCCAGATATCCAACCTAAACCTCCCCTGACACAACCTCAGGCCATTCCCTCGGGTCCTGTCACTGTCACCACAGAGCAGAGCTCAGTGCCTGCCCCTGCTCTGCCCCTCACGAGGAAGTTGTGACTGCAGTGAGGTCTCCCCTCAGTCTCCTCCAGGCTGGACAGACCAAGTGCCCTCAGCCGCTCCTCACACGGCTTTGCCTCAAGGCCCTTCCCCATCTTTGTTGCCTTTGGATGCTCTATAATAGTTTAATATCTTTCTTATAGTATGGTGACCAAAACTGGTTTTGGCTGGGATGGAGTTAATTTTCTTTCTAGTAGCTGGTACAGGGCTGTGCTTTGGATTTGGGTAAAGAATACTGTTGATAACCCACTGATGTTTTGGCTGTTGCTAAGCAGTGCTTACCCTCTCAGAGAGTTTTATTCCTCTCTTTTCCCTTTTATTATTACCAGTATTATATTTCAAATTCTTTCAAATGGGAACTACACTATCTCAATCCATAAATGATTTTCGTGATGTTCTCTCCAACCCCCAGGAGACAGGTGTGGGAGTTGGTACTTTGCTGCCAGCTGGGGCTAAACTAGGACAGAAACAGACGATGTAGCTGCTGAAGAGGGTTAATTTTCTACCTATGCATCACCAGTGCCCTTCCCAAATCAAGTACAAAATGACGACAGCCTAACGTCCAGATTTCTGAAGGAAACACGTTACTTTAAGTTAAAAAAAAAAAAAAACATTTTGGTCAAATGTGAAAGAC
>VXBT01003636.1:266982-291372 GCA_013400235.1 Oriolus oriolus
TTTTTTTTTTTTTTTTGGCTTTCCAGCAAACTTCTTTACTCCCACTGTTGAGTCAACTGATGGCCAGGCACTTAACCTTTTTAATTACAAAACTACAAATGAATCTCCCACTTGAGGAATCAGAGACTTGTTTAAGCCTTTGTCTTTCAAAAGAATTGAACATATTTTTAATTGAGAAAAAATAAGCACATAAACAGCATTAAACCATAAGTACCCGTGCAGTTTTTATCTTCAGTGTTTTACTCCTTAGATGTTTTAATGTTTTTAACTTCGTTGTCACACTGCCTAAGCAGCTCAGACTATAAACTAAACTGAATTATTTACCAACATGATCCTCTCTTGAGTTCACTAAGTTACCCACCTATGAGGAGCTGATAGAACAAACTAGAAAGCTAGATTTTGTTCCAATTTTTAAAGGAGAGCAGATATTTCAAGTGGCAGCTCAGAAAGATGGCAGAAACACAGTCAAATAAGCAGACAAATCTGTCTACAGACACTGTTATGTTCACAGGCAGGTACCTGCACAGATATTTGCAGACTCGACTGTCTAATTGGAAAATTGTTTCAAGCTGAAGCAGGTGGGATTTAAAAGAAACACAGTTGAACACCTTGAATCTGACTTTTTAAAATAAAGATACGTTTTCAAATTAGATGGGAAACATAATGAGCAAACAGATTTTTAAGCAGCTGTTGAGAAAAAAAAATAAAACCAGACAGGATGCCGTGAATTTTTTTTCCCCCCTACTGCATCTTTTTCCCATATTCCACATTCTCTAAGCAGATTACTTGGCTTAGAATCTCTCCAGATCCAGCTACTCATCATCTCTTGACACACTAAGATAAAACATTGAAAAAAAATAATATCAGGTCCTCTGGTATTTCAATTAATACACCTCACAGACTCATTCTAGAATTCTGAAAGGTTGTTCTTACTGTTCTAGTCATTCTACTATTAAAAAAAAAAAAAAATTACAGAAACCATGACACTGCTATAGAACACAATCAAGCCAATACAAAGACTGAACAATCAGAGTTACTTAAAGTTGCCAGAAAGAACAGGTCCATTCTCTGAAAGAGCACAAATTGGGAGCAGACTTCACAGAGTTCTGATGGGAATAAAGAGCAAGAGCAGCACTAGGGCAGAAATAGAGGCAAGGATAACCTGAGACACATTGAATTTTAGAGGTTTTTATTTTTCATAGTCAAGTTCACAGAACTACTAGCTGTAAAAATAAAAAGAAACCACACCATGCAAAATCCAAAACACAGACATGAATTCTTAACACTTACCTGGGAATAAACCCTGATTAACATTCAGTCAATGCAGATTAAACACAGTGGGTAGGGAGACTGTTTTCAAAGGTAGTGGGAAATGAGAACCACATTCTTATTTTCCCCAGGATTATCCCAGAGAAAACAGAAATTATTGACTAAACCACAAAAGTTAATTCTTTATCCCTGTGGATGACCTAAGTTCCCACACATAAAGAAAACTCATTCTGTCTCATTTCTTTAACTGGGAGAAGCCTTAGACTAAACTAGGAAAAAACCCCACTGCCAGGCATGACAAGCTACAACCATTAGCAACTAAATGTCTGCTCCACCAGCAAAAACACCCTTAGCTCTATTGTGCTTCCCAGCACAATGGAACACAGAAAAATCAGGCTTGCTCCTGGCTGTTACTGCTGAGAAACTGGGAACTGTGAAATAGCAGCAGAGAGAGAAGCACCTCTCCCTTCGCTGCTAACAACAGATGCAACGCCACCTCTTCTCCCAGCTCTATCCGCCTCCCTTTCTTAGTCACTTATCATCCCAGCAGGAAAAGACACTTTTGCCTAAACATCTCTGAAGTTTTGAGACATCTCAAAGGGCAGTAAGCAGGAGTCCCTGAAGAGGGATCACAGAATCAGAAGCCATGAAAGTTACTGCTGTTATTATGTTCCTGCTGCACGGATTCCCCTTCTAATGATGGTTTAGCTATGTAAGAGCACAAAGGTTGGAGAAAGAAGGTGGATGAGATCAGTAACACGTGCCTCAGCCATCAGTGACCTCCAGGTCAGCTCCCACCCAGATGGAACAGGGTTTTCTGCTGTGTCTGGCTACAATAACCACAGGAGAGCATCAGCAGGCTGGAGACAGCACTGTGTCACAACATGCACAGTGTAGATGTTGATAATGGGAATAGAGCAAATCCACATTCCCTCTACTTCCCTAACCTCAGCTCATCACTGGACATGACTGCATCTAACACTCAGCTACTACAGGATCTTTACAGTGTTAAAAGAGAAACAACTGTTTGTGGAGCATTTTTGTTCTTTCATCTTTGATCTGGCACCTGCTGTCACTGACCAGTGGCCAATTCTTTAAGACATCTCAGATGTGTCATCCAGTTCCTCTCTGGTCCAAAAAGACATTTGGAAGTCTTTAGGTATGCTGAAAAACAATTCCACAAACAATGAAATAAAATACTACCAAAATACAAATAAGTAATGACTCTAAAATTAAAGAAGGAGCCTAGAAATTATTCCTACTCATATCACAGCTGGTCAAGTCATTACAGGGCAGCTGGCAGCAAGAGGTGTGCCAGCATCAATCTATCAATCTCCATTTTGCTATATCAATATAAGTTACAGGTCTTGTGACTTGGATTTCTTATGCCCAAGTAAAGGGTGACACTTGAGCAATCTGCAGCCTAATACCTTTACTTGTGTTTTGAACTGCCTTCTGAAGGTCAGCACCACCTGCAGTTCTGTTTTGATCCCACTGAAAGAGACCAGCTGAGACATTTCAATATGCTTTGGGTGAGAACGTCGACAAGCAAGGTTTTGGCAAGAGAGGGCCAGCAGAGTCACCTCTTGTCTGTCCACATTCCCAGCAAAACAATTCACAACTTGCTGCTCTCATACCCAGGCAGGGAACACTGAGCACCCCAAAACACTCACTGGAACAACCCACCACACCTGAGAGCTGTGGCACCCACGAGCATCCCAGTCTAACACATGCTCATGGGCAGCTGTTATGTCACTCAAGTAAGAGCACTGAGCCTCAAGCACCTTGATTTGGAAATGCAGGCCACACCAAGAGTCCTGAAATAAAATTAACAAAATAAAAGAAGTCTTTGCCAGATAAGAAATCAAAGTAAATTTGGAGAAGTAGCACAATGGGTTTGGGGGTCTCCTAAAATTCTTGATGAGCATTTCAGCTGTAGATTTTATAAGGGCCATTAACAGCAAGTGGAAGGACAGTGGGAAAGCTGGAAAGCAAGACACAAAAAGCAATGTAGCTAACAAGTGATTCTTGATCTGCAGCACTCCCTAAAGTTTAAAACAAGGTGTAGATCCTGGGCAATACAAACAATGTTGTTTTAACAACAAAGGCAAGGCAAGCACCACACACCTATCTAATTTCACACTGAGTAACGCAACTATGTGGTGCACATTAAGTACTGTAAAATACTGCACTCAAGCTGTACAATCCTAACATAATGGGATTAGAGAGTACTTAATGGGAAGACACATCAATAATATATCATTATAGATCTGGTGTTTCTTAGCATGGCTCCTTTTCAGACTGCTGATATCTCATGTCTGCTGCAAGGGTTTATACGAGAGGCGAGTTTTGAAAGTAGCAGAGGGTGAGATCTTTGGTGGTTTAAAAAGAGGTCATGTTTCAGGTGCTGTTCCCTGTAAAATATGCTCCTGCTTTATAACACCTCAGAGCTATAAATGACCAAGCACTGACCCAATGGGGCAAACACAGTTTTAAGGATGAAAACTTCCACTTTAAAACCAATTATCCTTTCATTTCTTCGCTGTGGTTTGGGTACTCATCCCTGACTGAGAAATACATACAAGGGATGCTTTCTCTGTCTCTGCTGATCAAAGCTGTTTTCTTTTACATGAACCTGCCAAAACCTAGCAACACAGATACTGCAAATCAGTTCCCACTCTGTGTAGGTGGGATCATACTCACAAACATCTAATTTCTAAGTGCCACAGGCAGACTATTTTGGACCAAACCACTAAAACAAAATGAAAAACATATAGTTACAGAACCAAGCTGGCTTCACAAGTGGCACAGGACTTACTATTTCTGCCTCAGGCTCATTCAACATTAAGCAAAACCCAGCTGGCAGGCAGTCAGATGGCATGGCTGAGCATTAATTTACTAATAGAAAGGAACTCACTGCACAGTGCTTTCCTGAGGTTGCGTCTGTGATAATAGCACCAGAAAAATGGGTTGCATTTGCATTACTTTTTAATGGTTCCTGTTCTTACATTTCCAATATATTTTTTTTATTTTATCTAAAGCAAAGGTATTACTGTGTAGGGGAAAGGACCCATTGATGGATCCATGCTATATTTCTGGTTCCCTTAGAGGCTTTGCATGGCCTTTGGCAAGTCAATTTCCCTTCTCATCTATAAGGCACGGCAGTAATAGCACAGTAGCTCCCAAAGGTGTTCTGTGTTGCCCTAACTTCTGAATAGAAAGTGCTTCATAAATACTAACATCAGCCAATGAAAATGCATAAAATATGGGGATGTAATGATGCAAGTGCATCTTATTGAGGACCTGGAAGATGAGCTAGCTCGACTCCTGCAGAAATCCAGGCAGAGTCACCAGAGAGAAGCCAGGGAGCCCACTTCCCAGCCAGTGGATCTGCACAGGTTCCCGAGCCCCAAAGGGTGGGTGCAATGCCTTTCTTGCCCCTGAGGCACAGGCACTGAAGAGGTGGGTGGACAACACCCAGGATGAACATGAGTTCTCTAAAGAGTGCAAGGAGGGCATGACCACGTTCTATGAGAGACAGCAGAGCTGGTGTTTTGCTGTTAACTGGACAAAACTACCCACATGCTACGCTGGGCTGAAGAACAGATGCACTAAGGAGATTAACACAAGGCTGGGGGCTATTTGTTGTCCTGACTGGCTGTTCTCAGGTGGATTTCACTAACTGACCATGGAGTAAAACCCAAAATTTGCCCCCCCAGCCTCAGTAGGGTAACATGAATAAACAAAGCTGAAGAATTACTAGTGTTTCAACAGAGATATAATGCTGTGATACTAAACCTCCACTGGAGGTGTGGCGGCTAATGATGGAGGATTGAGTAGAGCTTTTCACACTTCCCTTCAGACTGACAGCTTGAAGCAAAGGCTCTGTGTCCTTCTCAGTGCTAGTAACCACATCTCTAAACTAGCTAAAAACATCATAAATGTGTGCTGTATATTGCATTTAAATATTTAGCTGAAAATAGATACTGAAATATTTATAAATATTCAGAATTTATAATCTTTTTTTGATTTTTCTTTTTGATACTCTTCTCTGACTACTACAATCTAGTAATTGTGTTCAGTGTTAAGAAGTAGATATTCACCACAGTCCAAAACAATCAAAGTGATTATTCTACAAGAGGAAAAACATTGAAGGTTTTAAAATAAACAGGAGTACTTCTGGCCTCATGCAAAGCATACAGAAGAAGCTTAATTTTCTGTCATTCTGCAAGGACAGTGCATGCTTACCAGCATCCTCATATCCATCCTTGGTATGACATCCTATAATGATCCTCAGACTTGAGGGCAGTCTTTATTTCACACAGCTCAGATTGATAAGCAGTTAGTTGTGAACAGTAAAACATCTCACAAAGCCAAATCAAGCAAGATTATCTCAACAGGAGCAGCAATGCAATGATACACACGAGCACAACAGGTCTCAGTTACTGTGCTTTGATCCAGTAGATCATTTTCAAGCTCTTAAATGCCTGGGTTTGCAATTGTATTGTAATTAGGTAACTCCTATGAGACAATGAAATGTAAAGCTGAAGAACAAATACAGCAAAACGAGGCTGACCATACCAGCAGCCCTACTAAGTGCTGCTGAATCAGTTACTACTGAATGCTTATTTAACAACATCCAATTAGAATATTCACTATATTGTGTATAATTAGCTTAAATTAATTAAAACTAATCATACATTAGCTATTATTATATTTAAATTGCTACAATAAACCCCAAACATTCAGAAGTATTACGAACATGTTCAAAATTAAGCTCTCAGCTCTTGTGGATTAAAAAGCAGAAAAACATTGAGTTGCTTCCAGTACTAAAACAAATATCTGAAGCACAGAAGTTAGGGGAAAAAATACATTTTAAAAAGCTCTTTTCTGTTATCCCAATTTTATTTGACATTAATTCCATTTGTATTTTGCAAAAGGCAAAACTACACCCACAATCATTCGAGGGCAGAGAAGGCAGCAGGGAAAGGGATCATAAATAGGTGTGAAACCAAAATTAAGGAACGATAAGAAACAAAGAACAAGACTAAGAAGGGTAATGTTTTATTAGTGTAATTTGGGCAAGGGGCAGGGTTGGGAGGAGAGTATGCAAGGAGCTTACAACACCCATTGCAGTCTCATCTGTCACAGGGCTGCTGTGCTGCAAAACTGCCAGGGCTTGCTATTTATTTCCTCATGACATTTCCCTTTATGTCAACAAGTAGGCCAGTTATACAGTTAGTGGATATAAAAGCATTAACTCCAGTAGAGAACTTTATTTCACCCTTCTTTCAGTCATTTTCTCGGTGGCTGAAATTAGACTCCAGAGGTGCAGTAATGAGCAATAGGGAGGGAGGGAGTACAAAACAGCTTTCACAGGAAGAATTCCACGGATAAGCCATTGCAAATTTCAGCTGGTTGTACACAGTATCACAATTTATTGCTCCACATAAATTTTGCTCCTGATTATAACTGACTCAGAGGGAGTAACAGGCTAGAGCGATACAAAGCACTTTCTGAAAGAAAAGCCAACTGCAACACACCTCATGGAATTTAGAACAAAACACCAGCTTTTAAAGGGACAGATAGACTCCAGCTGGGATCATAGTCTAGAGGGAAAAACCCAATTTCATAGACTTTATAGACCAGAAACGGCTTTTGCAAGCTCATTCAAACAGAAGTTGTACACAGGCTTAGGACAAAAGCAGACTTTGGAGCTTTCACAGTTTACCAGTTCCCTCTTAGAATACTTTAAAAATCTCTCCTCTTGAGATCCAGCGTTGCCCATGTGGAAACCAGAAGCAAAGAGGCAGAACCCTGTAACTGTGGGCAGGAGAATCTCATGGATGCACGAGACCACATGCTTCAAACCAAAAATACATCACCTAGCAGCGAAATTCAAGTGAAAAGCAGCCACAGGCAGCCACACTGAGAGAAAAGGCTGTCACTCGGGGCAAGCAGCAGCGTGGCAACAAACTGCCACATATAAAAGTGCACTATAGGTAGCAGTAAGAAGAGGGGGAGAAAGCAGGGTTTTGAGAGGAGAATTTACAGCACAGACGGTAAATCAAAAGGAATGCTCCCATTAGTCTCTTGTGAGTCAGAGGTTCAGGGAAAGGAGCATTTGAGAAAGCAGGTTTACAAAAAGGCACAGAGGACATGAACCTTGAAAAAGCAGCTGCTTACCAAAATTTATAGCCTAGAGAATTTCAATAAGTTGTAAATTACATTCCTCATGAGAGACTCAATTGTGCGCATATGTATGCAAGATTGAGACTCACAATGTAAATATACTCCCGTGTATGTACACTAACTTATATGTGCCCCATTGAGTTCGAAGATTTAAAATACTCTTCTGCAAAGCTTATGAGGGCTACAATGCCATTAGTGCTCAGAAAGAACATGCAAGCTAGAAAATTACATATCTATTATTCAATCATTTTATAGAATAAATTTTCTCTTCCTTACATAAGTACCTTCCAGTCCTCCTGCCATGTTAGAAAATATATGCATCTGCTTTGAATAGATATTTAATGAAGGTATTCCTTGTAAAAGAGTATCTGTTTATGTTTACATTGCATTAAATATTTAAACAGCTTGTTATGGAAAAGCACTTAAAAAAATTCTTTCTAAAGATGAATAGATTTTTCCGTATCTTTTCTTCTTAACCTCTTCCAGCAAGAGCTATTAAACTTGAACTGCTTGCACTGCTGTGCTGGAGTACATATCTTGTAAGGGCATGCAGATAGGTCGATACTGCAGCTGAAAACCACAAAACTGTAAAGCAGACCAAAGACCGGGAAGTTCTCCTTTCCCTATACTAATAATCTTTATGTGCATACCACCTCCAGAAAAGGTGGTCTTCACTCAAAACCTGAACTGCACTAACAGGCTTGCAGGTAGGAAAGAGCTCCATCTCATCACTGCCAGAAGTCAGGCTACCTGGGATTAGTGTACAGCTAACTGGAGTTTAAATTAAACTACAAAATGACATTAATTTGCAACTTCAGATTAAATAGACAACAAAAATGTGAGCTACTATATAAAAGAGTGATCCTGGGATTCTTATCAACATGGAGCCCTACTGCATTTCCCCACAATTCTTACGGATGCAGAAGCAGAATTTCACCTGAATTATCTGGATCTGCCTTTAATAGCTTCCATCAGAGAACAGGCAAGTACACAGCAAGCTTGAGATCATCACTTCCAACATTGCTGAATTAAAGGCGGTTTTTTGTTGGGTTTAAAAAGGCAGTTTTATTGGATTAACTACCTCATTGTAGCATTGAACATTAAAACTGACCAGTAACTGTTCAAGTCTCATGGTAAATTTGAATATATTCACAAGCTCCAGTACATTCCCCAAGACATACTCTAAAGCTTTAAACCATAAGCCATCTGACAGTCCAAGAGTCTTAGATCTTGTGCTTTAAAGGAATGGGCTCCAAAACCTTTACTCACAGCATGCTCATATTTTAATATTTACCCCACAGATCTTGACAAGAGAATATAACAGCAAACATGAGCCTTAAAAAGCCTTATCTTCTAATCATATTTCCAAGATTCAATTAAGATAAATACAATGTTACTGAAGCAGCATTCATGAAGCATCAGCCATTTATGATCTCAAAAAGGCCAGTGACTCCTCAGGAGTCCAGCCACAAGTGACCTACATTGTTTATGTCTAAACTGAAGAAGCTCAGTATTTCACTGTTCTCCACAGAGTATTTTCACTCTATAAAACTTACATTTCATTTTTTTATATCCTTGGGAAATTGTTAACAGAAGCCTGTTAGTCTCTTCTGGTAAAAACGATCTTAGGAAGCAAGGGAGATCCTATTTTCAATGCTATGCAGTTATTTACATGATTTTCACATATATTAAACTCCTCTCACTACTAGATAGGAGTTTATTAACATCAAACTAGCTGTATCCATTAATCACAGTGTCTTTTCAAGTAGCTGGCCACATTCTAGAACAGGAATGATAACACTACATTTGTTTTATTCAAGATTTCTGCTTATATGTAGGTATATTTAGAAAATAGACAATGCATTTAGCAACAGAGAGACTTCATACTTCAGAAATATAGACACAAACACAAGAAAATTACCAAAATTCTCATCCACAACCTTTACCATGCAATCTTCTCCACAAACAATGCATTACTTGAATGCTAAACTCTTCCAAGGCTACAGTGAGTTCACAACACCTACCGCTAATTGGTTATATAACCATTTAAGCAGGATTAGTATCATAATCTGCTGTCAAACCTGACAGCAGGAGATGTGGTTCTGCAAATAAAATATTCATTTACAAAGACTTCTTTAAACCAAGGTGGTTTATGTTCTTCAAGTTTTTGTACAATTAAATTACAGCTTCATACTCCTCTTTTGAATATTGAGCCAGTTTAGCTGACATCCACTGCTGCAGTACCATCTGCACAATTCCTCCTTTCTTCTTCTGAAGGGTCACAGTCAGGATCCTAGAAGTTGGTGTATTCTGTGTATGTTACAGAGAAATCCATGATGCTGCAAGGCCCTACCTTGCAAATGCACTTTACGATTTTTCACTACATTTTTCTAGCTTTTTTTGGTCACTTGAATAAAATCCACTTCCATTCTTGGAAAGCATTCACATTTTTGCTCCCATGAACTAGAGATTCCACAACCCTTACTCTAATTTTTCATGTAGCATTGTTAAAATTATTCATATGTTGCCTGATGAAGAGGAAGTCCAGGACACTTCTATGTAGCACTGGACAGGACACAGGCTTCTCCAGAACCACTCTGGTGTTCCTCAACCAAGATTGCTCCTTCCACCCCAATCCTCCTTCCCTCAAAAGGGGTTGCCACTACTAACATTTGCTAGAGTATTAAAAATATGTCCCGTTCAGAAGCAAACATGTCCCTTTACCCCTGAAAGCATCACAAAAATTGTACAATAACTTAAAAAGTTGGTACCTCTGCTGCCAGGCCTAATCACTGAGGACAAGTCCCTGAGCACAGAACTTTATGGACAGAAGGCAAAGAAACAGACACTTGTTGACACTTTTTTTTCAGCTCCTAGTGTATAACGAGGGTGAGATTCTTTGTTCTTCAGAAAAACCCCCAGGGATTCAGTATAGCCAAATTTTAACTGGTAGGGCTTCAAATAGGGGGGAAAAAAAGACCATAAAATCTCAGCAAGATAATGGCTTACCTTGCTGAAAGAATGGAGTCTATTTTCCATGATACTTTCTCCATGTTTCAGGACATCTTGTCTCCTCCACAACGTTCTAGCCAGCTAGATAATATATTGTACCATAAAATCCAACAGAACTGTTAATGCATCTCTGAGGATCTGTACTGGTGGAGAAAAGAGCCACCAAAGCACACACACACATTCCCAAAACACTATCCCAAGTGCTGCATTTTCTGTGTCATAGAGAGGGAACACAGGACTCACCCAGTGCCCATCAGCAGATGAGAGCCAGCCTGGGAAGCAAAGCACAGATCCCCACACTCCTCTGACTGCTGGTACCATCACAATTTCTCTGTGATATTTCCAGTACAGAAGCTCACAGCCAGAGGGATGCAAGAGGGAAATGCTGAGAAAAAGTGGCAGCATCCAGAAACAAAATCCTGCAAAAAAAGCTTTGGATCTTTTATCCTATGCCTTGGTCTCTGATGCACTATAGTGCATACCAGGGTTACATGGCTCTATGCAAGATTTTCCCTTGTCTTGATTGCTGTACCAATTGGAATACAGAATCCAGAGGCTGGGATGAATGTTCAGGCACACACACCTCCAAGATACATTCCTGGGCTACAGTTTTCAACCTTTCATGTCTTTTTACACACATGCACAAGTGTTTTCTCAAATAAAGTATGATCAAATTCAGGAAGCAGTTATAATGCAGTTCTCCTACTCCAAGTGGATATACAATGTTGCCTTGCTGTTCACAGTTTTTCAATGTTTTTAATTCTGTAGTTAGAATTCTCACGCTCTTTCTGTAAACATAAGCCATGTCATGTCTAACCATGCCGAATGTTTTCATTCTTTCTCCTAAGGCGGAGAAGTTTGATTGATTTCTCCTTTAACCTATGTGGTTGAGGGGTGGTAATTGTCATTCTCCAATCCGTGAAGTTTTCTAAAAGTGTATATAATAAAAGACCGGGCTTTGCCCGGGGGGCTTTTGGCTCATTTTCTCTCTTTCAGAGCTGGCGTCTGTGTGTTCCTTCGTGTCCGCGTGCGACAATACAACTTTTAACATAAATCAGATCTTCCATGGTTAACAAAGTAGTTATGATTTTATGGCAAAACTGGAATGAGCTTCATCATTCTGATGAATAAACATGGTGCTGACATGGGCAACTCGCATCTTGTGTAAGCGCTCCCTCCTTCAACTCCACTGTCACTTTGGTTTGTTAAGTTTGGACAAAGGAGAAAAAAGACAAGCTGAACTGGTACTCTTGTCATCTGTGTTACAACTGCAAATTTTGTTTTGAACCACAATTTCATTACAGCTGCATCATATTTCTGACAAAAGCATTTATTAAGATAATTCAATAACATTATAAGGCTATATCTCAGAATTAGCTCTGTTAAGCAAAGAAGCACGGTCCAGTTGTTCTATCAGGGAATTGATGCTCTGTAAATCAAAATGTATTAATGTACCTCAGAAGGCAGGTAAGCCTGACTGACTAATAGCATGTAAAGTCTATTCTGTACTGGTTTATGTTGTTGTGGTTTGGGAGGATTTTTTCATCAATTAAACATGTCTCTTAATTAGAATTGATGTTTTTGCATTTTGAAGAGTAAAGAGGTCATATACTGATAATTAAGATACATTCTTATGAATGGATATTAAATATTGCAAGACACTAATTTTATCCTAAAAGAAAATTAAGCTCTCTTAAGATCCTACTTCAATTATTGCTTAGAAACACATACCTGAATATATCAGCATTGCACTAAACCACAGATCACTGGGATTGTATTCTCTCAGGAAAAAAAAGAAATCTTAGATATGCTGATCAGTGAAGTCAGTAAAAACATATTCATTTCACAGAAAACTGGAGTTTGGAACCCTACTCCAAGCATCCCAGGCAACACCATGTGTAGGATATACTATGTGATATGAAACAACTCAAAGTTAACTTGAGCAGTGGTGTTATGTTTTAGAAGTGAGCGATCCTATGGCATTGCCAGAAAACTTTCCTAAACTAAGACAGACAATCGGCATTCAAGTACGGCAAATACAGATATCAAATGCAAAACTCCTCACTACATAAAACTCAGCTCGTTCATTGTAAAACATCAGACATGTTTTGTATGTAAAAGGATGTATTTCACACACCTGCATTTTCTACTGATTTTGATAATTGACCCAGAAGTCTCTCGGTTTGTGCTTGAATAGAATATCTTTGAACAAATATATGCCTTGAAGAAACAGCTGAATTTAGCATTCTTAAGCTCTTATGAACAGCAGTAAGTGGATAAACTTCCTACCAGGACAGGGAAAGAAACAGATCAAATCCCAGGCATAATTATATCAAGAAAACTCAGCTTTCATTCCCTTTTAGTGTATTCAGGCTTATGTACTTTGCTCATCACTTCATTAAATAAGCCGCATATGCACTGAAGGTAAGCCAGTACAATTTCTGGTTCACAACAACCCTCCAAAGGGATCTCCTCATTCCAGTCACACTCATGTCTGTATGAAAAGCTTGCAAAATCAGTTTCTACACAGGTAAACTCTTATCAAAATTTTAAAAAGGCAGGTTTAACTCCAGTGCTGAGGTTTTTCTGGCTCTTTAAGTTCTGAAAACAAGAAATATGCCAAGTTGCTCTTTACTTTGACAAGCATTTTGTACACTGCTGCAAGCAGCATTCTAATTTAATTACAAGAAAATACTTAATAAGGAATCTGAAGTGAAATTAAACTTTTCATTTCTTTCCCAGTTAGAGTATATATATATCATAGATAAATGAGAGACAGAAAAGAACTACCTATTCCTCCCCACACAGTCACTGTCAATTAATTTACATTTCAAGATCCTATACCTTTTTCTTCACAAGTTTTCTACCTGTCTAGGTAGGAGACACAGAATACACCCATTCTAGCAGTATTAGAGTTAAATCTTCATAACTCTTTTAAAATTAACGCAGCACTCCAACAGTAGCACCATCACACGTTCACGGTGTTATTTACAGGGAATACATTTGTCTATTTTGAGACTTCATCTCTCCTTTGTTAACACTGCTCTGGCAGGGAACCGCAGCCAGAACATTTGTAACAAGCCAGCCTCTCCCTTTTCCACAAAGATCCCACTTACCAGAAAACCCCACCACCCACTACTCTCAGTCACTTGAGGACTACCACATCCCATACTCTCTTTCTATGATACAGTATTGTTCACACAGTACTCCACTTCCAGAAGTGGCAACAGCTATCACCAGATTATTTTGGGATCACTGTCTAGCAATTAGGACTAGCATGTCAGGTTAGCTCAGCCTACAGTTCAGGCTGCTGATAGCTGCACATGTCTCAGCCTCTGATAAAGAGACAAGCTGTGCTTAAGTCGTGACTTTACTTACAGGCATTAGCAACTTCAGCAAGCTGCATCAAGTTCTCCACAATCCTGTACTCCATTGCTATCTGTGAAAGAGATACTCATGAAATGTGAAAGACAATGTGAAAGGCAAAGCACAAGTTTCAAATATTATACCTCTGCAGCTTGACTGATATTGCCTTATCTGTTTAGGATACTAGATCGTATAATGTTCTGGAAGAAGAAGCATTAAACTCATATTTCATACCAAAGTCAGGATTTCACAGTGTTTACTCAGACTGACACTTCAAAAACATCCCCCTTTATTACAACCTATGCAACAAATAATTTGCAAATAAATCTCAGGAAACAAATAGTTTAAAAATTGGAAGAAGTATTCAAACTGCAGCATCTACAAGAGATGAAAAGTGTTGCTAATATTCATTAAGCAGAAATAATTGTTTTAAAGAGCTGAGCCACAGAAACACAGCACTTAAATGTAAGCTCTGGATCTTTTAAAACTACTCTAGATTTGCAGAAGATTTAAACTCCTCCTGGTGAGTGCCTGTGTTTTGAATATGAATTAGTTGTCTGACTGCAGTACTCATGTGTCTATGCACCATACCTTCTCTTCTTTGCCACGACAGAAGATTGAAATCCTGACACACCACATCACTAAGAACTTTCTAGCAGAATATTTTGCATAAGTCTAAATGAGTAATTCAGGCGATTTTTTTTTTAAGAGACAATTTCTAAGGAAGGGGGAAAAAAAAAATCTACTGTAGCTGATTTCTTCCCCAAAGTATCCTGAGGGAGTTTATATTAAGAGCTTAAAGAATGAAACTGACTTTGGTATTCCATTCCCAGTTGCTAATTTATTATGTGGAGGAAGTCACATGAGCCTTGAAAGAAATCTTGATGAAAAGGGATCTGTCTCAGCTGCATGGGATTTAATTGACTTAGTCTTGCAGGAAGAATGCATTAGTATTATCTATGCCTCTGTTTAACTATCAGCCAAATGGCAATCATCATGATGAATTAATTTTCTACTCTGCCATGCAAATCACTCCATTTGTGGACTCACTTCTCTGTTTAGCAGGACACCTGGTAGAAATCCACAGACCACAGTTCTAGACAAGGTCACTGGAGTAACTCAGCAGAAAGGGAGAAGACTGCCTAAGGACCATCACACTTACCCTTCTGGCTACATTCAAACAAATAGCTTGTTGTTTTGGGGGTTTTCCCCCTCAGGGGGGCAGGGCAAGTTTAGCAATTTTTACTGTAGGCCATCATATCCAATTAGTTCTTAGTATTTCTTTTATTTATTTCTAATGAACCAAATCCTCTCTTAACTGCTTTTGGAGTCTGGACCTGCAGGACCTTACCTCAACAGGAGCAGCCTCGGGTTACACCCAGGCTGAAAGCTCTGATCAAGCCAGCAGGCAGATGCTGGAAAGGTAGCATGCTTTAGTGCAGTGTCACCAGCCCTCAATCTGTAGCTCTTTCCTGTACTACTGATGATTTCATAGCTATGAAAAAGACAACTCAGAACCCAGCAATCATCCCAGAGGACAGGGCATCTTCCAACACTACTGTCATTACTGCTGTCATCAGCCAGCAGCACCACAAAGAGAAAGGAAAAAATATGACTGAATTAACAAATTTAGCGAGTCCAACATGGACTGGGAAGCAGACCAGAAAGTTTCTTCACACAGTAGAAGTTTCCTTCACCCATCTGTTGGGTGCCGGAACCCATGGGGAAAGAATCCCAAACAAGCAGCAAGTCCTCTGCAGTTTCACACATTTTCCATAGCACACTGATATTTCCATCATATTAGAGACCAGTGACACTTTTCCAGAATTTCAAGATAATGAAATTATAATTGTTTAAATCCACAACAACCAGAAATCATTCTGAGGAGGCAGCTAGCATTCAGCTGAAGAATATTTTGCAAGTGCACATTGCCAATCCTTAGTCATTTCCCTCTAGTGTTCAGCAAAACATTACACTTGAGATAAAAGGCGAAAGATCACACAAAGCCTAATTGAATTAGCTTAATTATTGTGCGTGGGGAAAAAAAAACACACAGAAACAAAAGTGCTGTAGAGAAGATTCTGTTTTCCCAGCTGCCAGTTTTTTTCAGGAACATATTTTCAGGAACATCAGAGTGATTACTCAGATGCTAGATAGCCTAAAGAGAGGATGCCCCTACAACTGGAAGGTGCACTTGGGACTAAAGAAATAGGTTTAGGTCACAGGTGTAAAAGACTTATACTTCACACTTTAAAGGCCTTTTGCAAGGCTGAAACCAGTTCCTGAAGACGGTTCATGGCAGATGCAGGCCATCAAGGACAGAAATACTATTGAATATAAATTTATTACACAATCTTTATTATGCTAGTCTACTTCCACTGAAAAAGTAGAAATGTCATAAAAATCTATTTGTAAAAAGTCTGATAAATTCCAAACACCAAAACAGCAAGTCTTCCTTGACAGTAGAGAAAATGAGAACAGCTGACCCCATCATCAAGCAAAAAGTTAACATCATAAAGTCATGAAATCATAGTTAAATAATGGTTTTGCTTCAATGATTACTTGTTAATACATCATCTGAAGATACAAGTCAGATAACATTCCCTAAAAAAAACCTCAATACCCAACAATCTTTGCAGGAAGCTTATTTGGGACCATTGTGACTTAGTGAAAACTTCTGCATGAACTTTCTTTACAGGTCCTCCTCCCCTAGATGATTATCTTAAACTTGGATAGAACACTGTGTTTGGGCAGATGCTGGTATATATTGCACTTCTTTCTTTTTTTCTCTTTGTACATCAAGGTGGAAGTGAAAATTGCTAAGCGGGGCAAATGCCCTAAATAATTTGATAAGTGCACTTCCTCTTTGATAAGGACCTCATACGCTGGCTGACCAAAAGGTAAAAACAGCTTTTGCAAGCTACAAACAACATATAAACTTGCTTTAGTTCATGTACATATCTCTCTACAATTTGACCATTATTCTAAATGACAAATTAGTTAAACAGTGTATTATCTCTCTAATAAACAGGTTGATATTTCAAAATTATGATCCAATCTATGGCTTCAATAGCCAAGCCAAAGTGCACTTTAAAAGCAGTCCAGCAACCACTTCCAAGACTCTTTGTAGATAACACTATTTATGGTATCTGATTGCATCCTGCAGTATAATTCAATCACATTTTGTTCTTGATACCAATCACACACGATAAGGACAGCAAAAAACTAACCTTGACATTCAGTATAATATTTGCCAGTTACACAAAACAGCACACTGCTCACAGAGCTCCAGATATAAGAGGTGGGACTTTATTCAAAGTAACTGCAGAGATTCAGCAATGGATGGGGCACCACAGAGAGACACTGGTACCATGGTGGGAGACATTTTAGCTTTTTCAAGGCAGACATTTGTACTTCAAAATTATGTAATGCCAGAGTAGGGGTTTTTTCCACCCACTGCTGATAACCACAAACCAGTCACCACTTCATTCAAGTCAGTGAATTATCCTTAACTTAAGAAGAGAGAAAGAAAAAGTAGTGAATTAAATTCTGCCAATTTGAGATTCATATTGCAGGAGATCCTTTCAATAAAAATAAATCCATTGCCTTTAATGTCCAATGGGTATACAGTTAATAATGAGATGTGAGCACTTATCCACAGGACGGAATCAGCTGCAGTATACAATCAACACACTTGCACTCAACCAGCTAAAATGATAATTATTTCCAGATGCTGCAGTTCTAAAGCTAGTTTAAGACACACATAGTATTTCTTTAGATCTACATTTGAAATATCAGAGGTTCTTAGCATACAAAAATACTGTTGCCAAGGCAACAGTATACAGAAGGCAGGCAATTAAAAAACACAGATATTTAAAGAGCAAGCTATTAAATTTAGTATCTTAAATAAACTACTGCTTGGATGACCTTTTACCGTTGAAATAAAAAAGAAATGCTTACTTTTGACCCGAGACTACTACTTAACAGGATTGAAGTTTTGAGACATTTTGGTAACACCTTTAGGAGTGATTTTCATCCCCTCCAGTTCTGTTCAGACTAAGTAACAGATGCTGCAAGTGATCAGCACTTCTGAACATACCAGATCCCACGCTTTTTAAATCCTTAAATAGGTGGGGCAAAAAACCCACCTAACTACCCAAAAGTCAATTTTTTTTGTCCTACAGAGTAAGGCATCTACAATGAGTAGATCATACAGTGGATGGTTAGGTCCTCATTCTGATAAAAAGAAATGCAGCCTGTCAAGTATAACAGAAATAATGGAAATACCTCAAAATAAAAGAAAACCAAAATAAGATGAAAACTTAATTTCAGCAAGAGAAACATATGTAATCTATCTGGAAAAAACCCAAAAGATTAATATGTACAATATTTTAAAGCACATAATGAAGCCCTGAATTCAAGAAAAAATTTATATCAGTGATTAAATTATTTTACCCATCTAAACCACATATTTAAAAATCACCTTCTACATAGACACCTTTGCATGCTGTGATTGTAAACATTACAAAAAATTTCTAGTTCATTCTGCTTATTAGGTCCAGCTAATTTATGTCCTGAAGCAGGATGAAGTACAGGAGGATATTACTACAACATCAGTAGCAGCTTTTGTCCTACAATTGCTTTGCAAGCTAGAAGTGTCCCATAAAACCACGCATGAACTGGCAAGGCCACAAATTAGTCTGAAGAGTTTGTATCCACATTTTAATTCTGTTTCATCAGCAGAGGTTGGTTTGGTTTTTTTTCCTTTAAGCAATATGAAAGTATACCCATCCAAACCCAAATTTTGTATGTAAAAATATTTATGTATAAATAAGATATTTATTTTGACACATGCATTAGCCTTATGACCATGACCCTGTACTCTCCCCTTATTCAGTAGCTTCACTCAGCCTAAAGCCTTTTTGGACAAGATCCACAATTCCTCCCACATGCTGCACTTGCAGGAATAGAGACACCACGTACAAGTCTCCCCTCACTGCGAGCTCCACTTGTGATTCATCCGAGCCAAGTCTCCACTCCAGCAGCCGTGAAGGCATTCCTTTTATTTCTGAAGGAGATCCAACGCTTCGCAGCTGGGGTGGCGATGCCACAGCAGCATGCCACCGGAGCTGGGACACGTTCGGCAGAGCTATCACTTACCTGCTTGCCCAGCAGCGCTCCGGGAATGCCGTGCCAGCCCAGCCGGCTGCACGTGCCCTTGGGCACACGGAGCGCTCCGTGCCAGCCCCCGGCCGTGTGAGCATCCCCCGGCGTGTGAGCCCTGCGCTGCTCCGCACAGCCGTGCCGGCAGGTGAGGCTCCTCTCATCAGCAATCACCTCAGAGTCACGGTACACACTCTTGTTGTGCAGATACAGTTGTCAATACATTTGTTCTCTCCGACATGGCGCTAACATCCCCCTGCCACCACTGTGCGGAGGGCGACTTCATCCAAACGGGCAGAGCATGTCCTGTGCTGCTCCCTTTGCACTGAGGAACTCTCTCAGGTCTCTAGATGCTTGAGGGAGAAGCACCCACTCAAATTATCCAGTTTGGAATATGCACTAACAGCTCTGGTCACCTACAGGTCACACATCAATGAAGCTCGGGGAGGGCAGAGGGAGCAAAGAGGGAAAAAAAAGGAGTATCACTACTGTAAGTCTATTTAACTGCTTTTAGCATCACTACACATTGTAGCTTTACCTTGTAATGGCATTAAAGTACAAAAGTAAAGCAAGCATATATTCTGGAAACTCTGTTAGCACTGCTTACTGCCAGTTCCTAACAATTGCTTTGTTATGTTGCATATAAAAAACAAAATAGTTGTCTTCTAGTCAGAACTCCAAGTCATGCAACTTAACAGAAGGCAATGTGGGTAGGATCAAGTCCTTACTCTCAAACCCTAAGCCACACCAAATCATTTTTCTAAGCAAAGCCATCAAGTTAAAACAGCAGCTTACTCCAGATCTGCATAATCTTGTGCTATAAGTTAAGAACAAATGAAGTCTTAAGCACTTTTCTGAAGGCTGCATATGAACTGAAGAAATTAGAGGGCTTTGTGTTGCTAATCATGACTACAGTTACTAAGTTCTGAAACAGTAATAAAATCTAAATCTTCATTAAATTTATGAGAAAGTATTTATGGCATGCAGATTTCTTTTTATTGCATAAAACCACTCACTCTCTGCTTTGAGTTGCATTTACTTTTTTTTTTTAAAACTGTTCTTTCAACATAGCAAGCATGCAAATGCATTTGAGACTTGATGGTGCTATTTAACTGTACAGCCAGGAACGACATTCTGAGAAACGGAAACCACATGTTCTTCAGAGAAATTAAATCACAAAGATAGGCTTTATTAAGCTATGCAACATACACTTCCCAAAGCATGGTCTCCATGTGTTCAACAAGCATGACATCAAGTACAATACATTAGAGATCCACACTTACTAGACTGGCATGCTTATTAATGGTTTGGAAAGTGACTGTAGCTTGTAACATTCACATTTGCAGATGTTTTACACTGTCTCTTTGCTAATACTATCTCAACAGCTCTCTGGAGCAATCTCAGCTAAAGACCCGGATGGATTCTGGTTTAACACCGGTATTTTAAGAATTGCCAGTGCTCTTGCACAGGGCACAAGGAGTATGCTCAGCCTCCAAAAGAAACTGCACCAGAAAGAAAGAGGGTGGCCCATCAGGTCTGGGGAAGGCCCAATTTGATGGCAAGCATGAAACTGAAGAGCCAGGCAGACACAAATGAATACCACTGGGGCCAGAAGGGACCAAAAGATGTTTTACAACAGGCTCTTACATACTGAATCCAGTAGCTTGCATTTGATTAAAGCTAACCTTGCAAAAAAAGTACCAAATGCTGGACCAAACACCTCCAGATATGGAGGATCTATCCCCAGAAGTTAACCATCTTCTCAGTGCAAGGTATCACATGTTTTAAATAAGTTTGTTTGCTTTGGCTTCTCCTTCCTCATTGCTCCCTCCCCTAGCAGGCACTCAGCATCCAGGATTTTCTGGCCATGAACATACTCAAAGCGATAAAGTTACTTCTGCAACATCTCATAAAAGGCTTAAAACAAATTATTGGCAAAGGTTCATAGATATTCACCTTGGATTTCAGGTTTTGTGGATATTTTCCAACATACTTCTCATACTAGAATCAGCCATGCCATATACAAGAGTCAAAAAATAAACTTTCCTACACCAATTTCCCTGTGTCATCACATGACGAGGACATGCTGAACAGAGCCCCTGCAGTGGCCACTAAATTCTTCCCCCTCTCTGGCAGCACAGCTTACATTCCTCACTCCTAAGCTCTGCGTAAGTGTGAATCTTCTTCAAAGCTCTTCTTCAAACCATTCTGTATGAGTGAAAAACAATTAGTGTCTTGAAATTACCCCCACAGAGATGCAACAAGGAAAACCCAATTCTATCACAACTCCCTGATGGCAACTTCTGCAGTGTAACTGTTTTGTGTGTTTTGAACAATTTAGTAGGTATTTTACTGCCAGTGCTATTTTTTGTGTGTAGCAATGTACTGCAAGAAATCACTTGATCAATGAAATTTGTACAGAAAGAATATTTGACAGAGCCTGCTTTCCTGTAAATCATGCTAACAAACTTTAAATTTTTTTCTTACACAAAATGAGTCCTCATAAATTTTTTCAGTTATTTTACTTAGAACTGACAGCAGGATGCCCAAATTAATGCTATCTGCATCGGCCATTCATCTTAATCAAATATTGGTGCTTTGAGCTTTTGAATACGACCTCAAATCTGCAAGTATGGAATATTTTTATATGGCAAATACAGCAACATATTCTACCCTATCTTTTCTCTGGTTTCATGAGAAGACAAGACCTGCACCTGCCAAAGGTCAAACTTCCTATCCAGGAGCTGTCAGAAAGCAGCAGATGCCTGAAGCATGAAATTAATATGAACACAGTGAAAACTAAGTGGGATACAATCTCTTTAAAAGCTCCTCCAGTACCTGATGCCTTAAATCTCCATGAGCTTTCTACACTATCCTCATTTTCTGTCACCAGGATCTTCCTTACTGAGCCTCAAAATCTTTTCTGCAGGCCTAGAAAGTGCCTCCTGTGAACAATTCAGTCTCCTATATATCACTACAGAGCTAAGGTGTGTTTACGATTATGCTGTACCAGCATTTCACTCCTGAGAAGCTCTAAGACTCCCAACCCAAACTTGACCAAGAATGCATGTCCAAACAAATGGAGGATCCCAACTCCAGAAATGCCTTACCTAGGTCATAGGTCACAGAAAAACCCCAATCCCAAATGACCCCACCACGAGGCTTGTAAACACCATCTCACCAAGTTCTTCTCAGTTTGCTTGTGCCAATAGCTGTGTTAATTTCTTGTTCATTACTGCTCCCCAAATCCATAGTCAGATTTTAAGCAATGCATTTCAAAGTTGCATAATAACAACAAAAGATAAGCAGAGTAAGAGATCACTGTGGGATGTATCACCAAAAAAAAAGTACACCTGTGATGAATATTACCATGGAAATTGAATTTCCTTATCTCTCCAGGCTTATAAACATCTGGGGCAATTCTATGATTCTTAAACTGATTGTTTCTTAGTTATAATAGATGATACACCAGGGAATTTTGCCCAATTAAGAAGCACAAATGTTTGCTCCATGTCTACTGCTAACATCTAAATCCTAATACTACTTTATAGCAGGAAACCTGAAAAACATTTTAGACCCATTTGAGATCTTACACTTATTATGATACAACTAACATATTGCCACTGAAGCTGATCTGGAAACAGACTTTCCAAGTGAAATAGAGAGTATAAGGGATAATTAGGAAATGCATAGGTAACATTTCCTTTCTAGCTTTTCAGAGACCGTCTGTTCTCAATTATGAATTTTTAAAGTAGGAAATCAAACTGAACCTTGAGAGTAATTACTTGCTATAGGAAAAAAAAACGTGGGAAGAAAGCACTCAGTTCAGAGTTGTAAGCATCTAGCAGTAAAGTTACTGCCTCCAACTTCACTTCCTGAAAATTACATGGACCTGAAGATATTTTTTTTAATCTTCAAGTTCTCTCATCTCCAATCAGCAACTGCCCAAATACTTCATTATACACTAATGGGACAAACCTTTAACTGAAGAGGGCTTTTCTCTGTGTTGCACTCAGTCTGCATTTTACATCCCCTAAACTGCAACTGAGCTAAGTATGGAACAGGGAGCATGTGCTGCTATAAGAGGTATCACAACCAGCCGAATCAGGAATGACATAGACACTTTTTTTCTTTCACATTCTCATGGTGAAGAAATCCAGTTAAAAGACACGACACAGAAGTTAAAAGAAGGCCTTTGGGGAAAAAAAAAGAAAAATAAACAAACAGCCACCTAACTCTTCACCACTTTCTACTCCCCATAGGCAATACCCATCCTTTTAAATGCCAAATTGAAGGAGAAGCAATTACTATGAGAAGAAGCAGTAGGTTGGTAACATTAGAAAAAACAAGAGACCTTCAGGAACTGTATCACTGAGACTTCAGTGGGAAAGTACCAAACACTGCTGCAAGAGTGTCTTTACACCACCAGAGTAAAAGCAACATTCACAAAATTTATCACAGAAGACATAAGTTCTACTTACTACCACCCAAACACTTCAAGATTAAAACTTCCATACAAACCCTAATTATTCCATAATGCATGACAAGTGTTTTGTTGCTGTTTTTCACAAGTACAAGAGAGATCAATTTTTTAGAAGTCATTTAACTGTTTAAGGACATCACTATTTTAAGGCTCGTTTACCAGGCAAGCACACAGAGCCTCGATAAGAGTTAATTTAACTTGTAGCTCCACATGCACTCGCACTGCAAATGAGTAAATGCTGAATGGTCTATAAATACCTTTACTACCACGGATTTGGTTTCTTTCCAGGACTGAAAAAAAAAAAGGAGGGCCCAGGCACCTGAAACTTTATCCTCTGGGGGAGCGTTACAGCTGTTCCCATTTACGACCTGCCCGGCAGCACAAGCACAGCCCAAGGTAGGGGACACCCCGGGGGGACCCGCACAGCGACAGGCGACACTCGTTTGTTGGGACGCGGACACGAGCGTCGCGCCCGTCACGCCGAGATGCGCGATTCGCCCGGCGAGCCGGTGGGAGAACCCCTTCCATGCCGCACAGCGACAGGAAAAGTTGAGCTAATAAAAAAAACAAAAAAAATTTCGCAAAGCACTGATAAATAAAACTCCCGAGCGCTGGATCGCGCTGGGGCTGCGGAGGGACCCGCGCCCGCCCCGGGAGGAGGGAGCGCGGAGCGGTGCCTACCCGAGCGGCTGCGGATGACATCGCGGAACTCATCGGCGGCCACTTCGCCCCCGGCAGCGGGGCCGAGGCGTCCCGGCTCAGCCATGCCCGAGGAGCTGCGGAGGGAGGCGGGGGAGCGAGGGCGGAGGGACCCGGGCCGGGCCGGGCCGGGCCAGGTGCGGAGCGGCGCCGCCCGCCCTGAAATAGCGCCGGGGCGGCGGCTCCGGCCCCCCGCCCCCGCGGTC
>VXBT01003636.1:291386-371231 GCA_013400235.1 Oriolus oriolus
CGGGGTTCCAACTTTTCTGGGGGAGTATCCGCTGAGCCGCACGTCGCTGCGGCCCCGAGCAGCCCTCGCTGCCCCGGCAGAGGGGTCAGGGCAGCCGGAGCTGCCCGTGCCCCGCAGCCCTGCCAAGCCCGGGGAGAGCCCCTGCCTGCCCCGAGGGGTGCCAGCCCGGTCGCGGGGATCAAGGGACAAACGCGCTAGAGTTTGTCTTCTGCCCCTTCCTTTGTAGTTCATCCTCGGAGGAGCTAAAATCCTGAATACCTCGCCCAGTGGCACTGCTCCAAAGCCACCCGAGGGGCAGCCTATTGGCACCTGCAGGCTGGTCAAATCCCTCATCCGTTTTCAAGAAAATGGGACACGGGAAAACATTTCCTCTTGTGTTTAATACAGGCAAAGCACATCTTTGTCCCCTCTCACTGCAGTCAAGGGACAAAACGCTTCCCGCTGGCATTGCTTCCTTGCACCCTTCCATTAAGTGTCAGTTTGGATGGCTGCCTCCAGCCCACCATTATTCCTTTCCCCTCAATTTTCTCTCCACACCAACTTTCAGGACTTGCCTTTTATGCTGTTTCCCTCATCTCTCCAGGCCCCCAAGCAGATTGCATCACCTCATGGGGAAAGTAACCGGGCACAGGAAATAAATGTTCTTGGATGTATTTAAACACCGGCTCTCCTTACAAGAGAAATCCAAGCTCTTAAAAACTGCACCTTAAAATACAGACAAGCAGATAATCACCTGTTTTCTGCTAGTTTACAGGACAACAATGTAGTGTATTTAATACAAGTGTAGCCTAGCTGCTTTTCAGCTTTAACACAAATTCATAGATAATTCATAAACAGGTAGAGAGAGACAGGAAATAAAGGATAAGATGCAGAAAGGATATATACCTTCTCTTGTATTTGTGTAGATAAAGGACTTGCATCTCTTCATGTATTCCAGAGCATATCAGAAGAAATGTACTCTTTTGAAGATAACAGAGTTAAACAGAATAAAACTAGGTAAGAAAACCAGGTCAGAGACAATGAACAATTAGAGGATAACTATTTAGCAGCAAGGCATGTGGTGGTAGATTCTGAGGAAAGGGGCTTGTCCACATGTGAAGCAGCGGGACACACCGTCCACACAGGGGGTGTCTGATGGCTGGGTTCTGCCCTCCTGTTGTTCCTAAAGAGTTTTAAGAGATTAAGTAGATGTGGAGTTTTTTCATAATCTGATAATCCCAAAAGTATTTTTAAGGTTTGTTTGTGATGATCAGTGTTCATTACATCAACAAAGTGAGTGGGAAAAGAATGAAGTATTGCCAGCCTTAAACAATAAAAAAGCATTACTCAGAAAACGCATGAAATTGTCCTTGGATTATTCAGGAGAGAGATATCATATTTATTTGTCCATATTCCCATTTTCAGTTCCCTCTGGTTGCTCCTGGTGTGTGCCAACTCTCACAAACTTCCAGTGATGCAATTTTGGCTCCCACCACAGAGGTTCTTGCTAGAAAACCTGTCTGAGATCAAATTGCAGGCTGGGTTACACCAGCTAGTGAGGAGAGCCTGTAGTTTCTCCTCCAATATTACTGTTCTGTTTAGCACCCTGTTATCGCCCACTGCCAAGTTTTTCCCAAGCTATCAGCTAGATTCTCCCAGTCCTACAGCAATCCAGACATTCAGTAATTTGTGTCTGTCTCCCTGTGTCTTGATTTCTCGGCCTCTGCCTCTCCTTTTTAAGCTGACTTGCTTTTTGCATTCTGGTGCTTTGAGAAGGTGGCAGCTCCCGCACGCCTTCCCCTCCCCCATAACATGCACAGCATTGCAGAATTTAAAATGGGATTCGTGCACTTCTCAACAGCTGAGCCAGAGCCTCCCATACGTTGTCTGCTCTGTCTTTAAAACCCCTGTGGGGAGACAGTATAGCTGCTTCCCTCTTATTCCAGCTCATCTTCTGTCTGTTCCTGAGGCCAAAATGGAGGGAAGATAATTTAACCTCACTTTGGCCAAGTTGTGATCCCTGTTCTTCTATAACAGCAATGTAGAAGGAGGGCAGTCAGGACAGAGACAAAAATTTCATGACTGACACTTGTCACTCCAGACTGCCTCTATCAGTAGCCAAAATCTTGTTACTATGATTTGACAAGAGGAAGATCTTAACTAAATGCTGAATCTCTTCTAGCTTGTTTTAGAGACCCAGCAAGATTGTATGCAGAACATCAGTGCTAGAAGTCTTAATAGATTTGATTGACTTTATGAGCTTAGTGCTTAGTGCTCAGTACCTCATGTTTTGGGGCTAAGTAAAAAATCTGCATCTCAGTTCTGCAAACACTACCTGTTACACCTATATATATATCTACACACACATGTATGTGTGTTTGTAGCACTGCTGTTGGCTGAGCTCAGAGAGTCTCCACCAAGAATTCCCTGCTTTCCCAGCATTGCAATTATTATCATTCTGCTTTTGGGTCTCTCTTCCCCACAAGCAGGAATCTTGTTTGAGACAGATATGATCTCCAGGAAGCTAATCTAATCACAAAAATTTCTGAAGTATTTAAACTCCTGAAATCCAAATCAAGGTAAGACTCTAGAGCAACATATATTACATTCTTTCGATAAAGTTATTCCATCACATTAATCAGGGGAAGAGAAAGGGTTTTTTTCTCTTTCCCAGAACAATTATTCTATTCATGAAGAGGATTTTCTACCGAGGACCCTAAATGTCACAGTATATGTCTTCATCACACAACAACCAAATAGTGAAGAGATTGATTTGTGACACTCTCTAATCACATAGAATCATAGAATCTCTGCATCTAAAATTCTCCCTGATTGCAGCAACAGTACATGTGTGTTTTAAGCTCAGATGCAGAGGAGAACTCTTAGAAGATCACACTGGTGCCTGTAGCACTGCAAAACCTGCATTCAACATACTCTGTGAATTTTGAAATATGTCACTTCTTTAAACCTACCATTTAAAACTACCATTCCCAAAACTTAGTAACATATTGTGCGCTTAAAAGAAGAAAAAAACCACAAAACGAACAACAAGAGGAATTGGCTGGTTTTGATAGTGAATGTTTGACAAGTAACTTTTAAAGTCACTCTCTGGGATGCATACGTGTGCATGTATGTGTGTGTGTATATATATATACATGCAGAATGTACATTGTTACCAGAGGATGAAGAGAGTATGGTCAGGATCAATGATGCTAAACAAGAACTGGCAACTCTTGCTGGTCAATTCTTGTCCCAGAAAGCAAGTTTCACTCAGTTTATAGTCACCCATGGAAAATCTCATACTGTGTTTTTAATGTGTGCTGTTGGTTAATTAAAATACTAGGGAGGCCTTCAGTTAGAAATTGCATTTTAGCATGAGCAATATATTTTAATGGGATGAGTGACAATTATTAAAAGACCATTTCAGCAAATTATTGACTTAATAATAGACTCTCAAACATGTTCAGAGTCTGAGGTTGGAAGTTCTGGGTGATAGATAATCTGTCCTTAAAGGCATCTGTATGCTTTCATTCCACTTGACTATACTGATCTTTTTTTAGATGCGTGTTTAAAGGCAGACTTGTTGCTAGTCCTGTTGAGGCAGCTGCTTACTGTCAACTACAAGCTGAAACAAGCATTTACTTGTTTAAAATTAGACTTTATCCACAATTTTCATTAATATAAACAACCTAATAAATATTAAAATAGGACCAAAAGATTTTATGGGAAGATGTCCCAACTTTCAGGCTGGTAATCGTATTCCTTGGCAAGAAAGGTCTAAAACTTTAGGAGAAAATTTAGCATTCTGGATTAAAATATTTTTTAAATCCTACAAAACCATGTGTGCCTTTTCCAGGAGGTCATGTTACATTCTGCCAGGCCATTTGTGATGCACCAGAACTATTTCTACAGCTTGATTAAGCTAGGTAAGGGAGCTGCTTGTAAAAGTCTACCAAAACGCCATCCCCCCTGAAAAAAAAAGTTATTTAATCTAACCACAGTGAATGACCTATCCTATATTAAAACCAGTTTTTTGGCTATGTAGGATTTTGATTCTCATATTATCTTTTAATTATTCTATAAATCAAAATGAATAAACAGTCAGAAAAGTACATAAAAGCCTTCCTTGTGAAAATTTATGTTTTAAAATGATGGCTTTGAAGCAAAAAGGAAGTATGGCTGTGCTACAGACTTCATCTGCCCTAACTAATTTATGGCAACTCCCTCAGCTAACAAGAATCACATGGTGTAAATGGAAAATGAGCCTCTACTGGTATCGAAAATAAAGAGGTAATTTATTTCCATCTTTCAGAAGTGCTATTCAGAACTGCATATAGGCTTTTGTCACAGTTGATTAAAAAGCTTGGGTTTCATCTTAGAATTAGTTTTATAATCTATTCAAGCAAAACTGAAAGTCAGCACTCTAAATACACTGAAAAACCTGAAAGCTTATTTGCTGATAAGTACTTAATAAATTGGTGACCTGCTTACCTCCTGGGAACACAAATACTGGTGAATGGCGAAAAATCTTGTCATAGGCTTCCTCATGAAAATGTGCTTGTGATGGATCATGTTATGCCTTTTTTCTGCCTTTTTTTGCTGCTACGATGTTTGTAAAATTGAAGATTTATTAGAAAGCTTTACATATAAAGCAGTGCTGTGAAATGTTTACTTTAGATTTGATTTTTGGTGTACTTAATTCTGGAGAAAAATGTATGTTGAATCTTTAATAAAAAGGCCTTTAAGTAACTGAAACTAAATAAAAATAAATGCCAAAAGGAATTATTTATTGCACAATGATGTATCCTGTATTAAAGCCCTTCTATTAAAAAGTTACAAAATAACCTCTCAGTTACAGCACTCATAACCATATTTACAAAGGCAATCAGCAGTGCCTTATGCATAGACTTAAGCACTGTGTGAAGTAATGCCTAATTACATTTTCATAGCTATCATTAGGCATCTTTTGGCTTGTACTGTCATGTGCAGTAAATGCTTAAATGTTTTGGTCCCTATCCTCAAAGATATTTCGACATCTACTTCTCATTTCTAATTTATAAAAATTAGGGACCTCTTTCCAAAGCCAAAGTATTTGAAATTTTGTCTCTTGGAAGAGTATTTGAAATTGTGTCTGTGTTGGAAATTTGTGAACAAAGCTAGATTGTCACAATAATCTGGATCTAACACTGCTGTGCCCACAACTTCAATGAAACAGTCTATTTAAAATGTTTTTAAAGCATTCTTCACCAAACCTTTATGCTATTTCTGTTAGTACTATAGTCCATTACAAATAATCTAGTATAAATATATCTACACTTGGACAAAACTGCCCATTACATCCAAGGAACATTCAATCCCTGAATGAAGTGGTTTAGTTCCAGAGAGACCTCATGATTATCCAAAATAAGATGTCTCCAAACTCAAGGAAAGTTTTCTTCTCCCGTATTCTATTCCTCTCAACATCCTTGTAGTAGCTATTTAAAACAGCAAACTGTGCTTTTATTTTATTTTTTTTCTTCTTTTTTTGTCTGTGTGTCATATAGCAGGTTTGCACTTCCTGTAATAAATATTCCTGATTATCCTAAAAGTTTCTGACAGAAGTCTTATATTTTAGTGTGAGCTGTATTTGATCTAACTTAAAATGCATCCTTCATGGCTGTTTGGGCACTTCTGCTGGGACTACCATTTTCAGAGGAAGAGTTGAAAAATAGATCACTCTGTGTGTGGCGTATGCACGATTATATGGATAGGTTATGGTTTGTTCTTTGTGCCTAGAAGAGTGGGGTTTTTTCAGTCAAAAAAATACAAGAGCAGTTTCACTCTCCATTTTCTTAGTCTTTCATAGGTATAAGTTCACTTGTTTAATTTTAGGAACATGAGTACAGGTAGAAAAAATACGCAGATAATAGTCTTGTAATTGACTTAATAATAAAGTTAGACAACAAATATTTGAACACAAATAAAACTACAAAGTCTTGCTCTGAGTATCATACACCTGAAGTGGAAAATTCAAAGGCATTCATCAAAATGACCCAGCACTGTGTTAAGTAGGGAACCAGTAACTAAATAAATTGGCAAAAGGGTACAAGAAAAAAGCTGGTGATCAAGTACTTCTGCTTCACCTTGCTGGTAAGATAGCACTTAGTTTACTTTTATAAGCACTACTGTCGAAGAAAGAAAATGTCATTCTAAAGAGCAAATGTTAAGGAACTTGAGCCTTTGGGACTTAGGAAACTGTTGTTAAAGAAGCAAAAAGCTTGCAGTAGCATAAAGATTTTTGGATAACTTGGATGTGCTACAGGTTGAGAATGGGGCAAAACACAAGTGTGGCGTTTTCTGAAATGTTAAACTCTGAAAAGCAGAGGGAGTAGAGGAGCTGCACTACTCTAATTTTCCATTGTTAAAACTGTAATTGCCAGCTCAGGTTTGCGTGAATTTATAGAGGTCTTTTTAACATGAGGTTAATTAGCAAGGCTTTTCAAAGTCTTTTCAGAGCCCCGTACTAGTGTAGCACAGCCCAGGAGCAGCTGATGCTCATTGCCAGCGCGTTGTTGTTCGCCTGTCTGTGTGACATCGGTGTGCAGTCACAATTCAGTTCGGGCCAGTCCTGTTTGTGCGACACTCTAAATGGGCCACACTCTAATGGGAACTAATGGACTCTCACATTGGCTTTCCCAACAAATCCAAGGACTACCATGCACCTCTGCAGGCTTGCCTCTTTTAAGATTAGTCTTGGAGCAAGGCTCTGCTGGGGTTTATTTTGCCATCAAGTTCTTTTTGGTGGAGAAAGTCAGATTTCATCTTCCTGGACTGACTGTCAGGGATTATCAGCAAGTGTTAAATCCACATTCAAAATATTTGCAACAAACTCCTATTTTTGAATGACATTTTGTCAAGGGCTTTTTAATTACTATCATCCTCAAGTGTATCTGCAGATTGACCTCTCAGCTGTGAGACAACTGCTCTGATAAATCATTGTGATTGTAGAGGGATTTCCACCAAAATGTTTTAAATAATTGCACTTAGATTGAAGGGTTAGTGACTAAAAAGGATTGGGAAAGTTAGAAAGAAGCATTTGAATCTTTCAACAGAAACAAAGAAAAAACACAGTAAGAGGTCATTCTTGTCTTGTGAAATTCTTCAATTACCTGCAGAGTTAAAAGGAAGCTTTTAGTCAGATCTGTTCATGATTAAAATATATTAGCAAGTCTGAATAACTTATATATTAATTCAACAATATATTTTTTCTGTTCTGAACAGTGTAGACAGTGCTTTACACTTTCAAATATTTGTAAAGAAGGCATGTGCCCAGCACACTGAATTCAAATTCTTATAGTTGAAGTATTAAAGGAAACCCAGTTAGAGCTGTATCTCTGCAGAGCACTGAGGTGTCTGCCAGGAAACTTAATGTTCACGGTCAGAAATCACTTATGTATGAATCACCCAGTATGGCCATGGCCATTTAAGACCTCAGGACTAATTTCGTACACTCAGCTGACTATTCTTACACATCTCAGGGTGCAGCAAGAGCAGGGCAGCTCCCCTGGGGCTGGGAATGAGGGGACTCCCCACGGGAGTGGCAGAACAAGGCTGCCCAGGTCCAACCCACTGTCCCAGCCAACAGCAGCTGGGGGCACCAGGGAAGCACCAGTCCCGGGCACTGGGCACCTCCCTGGCTTTGTGGATGTCTGAGGCTGGGATGTGAGCCACTGGGTGGGCTCAGCTCTGTGCCACTCCTGGCAGGGAAGGGCAGGGCTGTAGGGGGCTGGAGGCTGGTCCTTCTGGCTGGGTTGCTGGAGCAGGGGCTGGTGGCCCCAGGGGGGTGACATGGGGTCCCCAATCGTCAGCAGGTGGAGGGGCCCAGAGTGGGGCTGGGTGGGGGCAGACAGGGCTCGGGGTGTCACGCAGTGGGGCTGGGTGACAGCACATAGGTGGTGGACTGTGTTAAAGGGGTTTTGTATTAAGATGACACATGTGGTGTTGTACAGTTACAGACAAAGCTGCAGAGAAAATCTAACACGGTTATCTCTCAGGATAGACCAAAGGACAGGAATCAGCAATACACAACCAGGACTGGCCTTTTCCTGCCCTCTCCAAGCTGATGCAGCTGCAGTGTGGCTACGGCCTGACCAGGGAGCACCTTGTCCCACATGATCATCTTCTTGGGGCTAGCACCACAAACAAGGATCCCTGTTCCACCAGAAGGCTTCAAGCTGAAGTCGTGTAAGCATTTACATGACATTAATGTAAGCATTTACCTGAGCATTGCTCTTTCTTTGATTGTCTGCTTGCACATGCAAGTGCAAGCAGACAATCAAAGAAAGAGCAATGAGCAGCTTGGGGAACGTGTAACCGATCTTCCCTCAAACATACATGAGTTTGCCTTCCAAACAGGAAGTAAAATAAAATAGCTTATTTCCACCTATCAATGGTCCCACTACAATGAGGTAAACACAGAACATGTGTGTGTTCAGGAGGAGTAAGAGGATCTCACAATGCATATATATCCTCATATTCTTCATTCTTGCTATTTATTTTTGTTAGAACTTAGGAAGTGTTCATGGAGCTGGAAATTAAAATGACTCTGGACGTCTTGCTGTTTTATATGAAAAAGATTTATACTAAACCACTGTTGTTCCAGGTTAGGTCCTTGCAGGGTCTGCTGAAGAGGTGGGAAACAACAGTCCAAACAACAGTCCCTGGCAACTATTTTGTAATGCAGGATTGTTCCTTAGTATACAGATGTTTTCCTGTTTACCTGTTAATAAGATGAGTAAAAACAGAAGCATGGACACTGCATGTATAACAAAGTGGTGGCAGGCAAACATCACTTGGGCAGCATCCAGCAGTTTTACTTTCCGCCAGGATGGAGATATTAGACATTTTTATCTTTTATGTGTTCTGTAGTTCAGCCTGTCAGCCACAACTCATGGTTTTCATCATTATGGCTGCAAAAACAATACTCATCGTAGGAATGGGGTTGATGAAAATTAAGTTATTAATACAAAGACATCACTCTTTCCAATGTTAATTTACACCATTTAAGCACAGCTGGGCCAAGGAAAAAAAAATCCAGCAGTCAATGCAACTTTTAGAACAACTTTGAGAGTTCTCATTTCCACTCGGAGGTATGATTCATTCAGCTCTACCATGTTTTGTTCTTCATCTCATACCCCTTTTGCTTTCACCTGTTATATTACATGGATGTTTTACATATTTCTGGTGAGGAAAATGGCAGCTAGGTTCTCACTCTGCAAATGTTTTCATGTATGGAGTCAGCATCAGCAAACACAGAATCCAACTCTATTTACCAGACTAATCAAAAGAGTAGAGTGCTAATGGGAAGACTGGCTGAAAAAGAGTGCAAAGCACACTGAGCAGGGCTCACAGTACTTCCATATTTATGACTCCTACTCTCTACTACATCTCTGCTAACTGCCACCCTGGCTCTGATTGTCCCTGAAATCAGCACTGATATTAGATAATTGTGTAATTTGATTTGCTTTAGCTTTTTGAGAACAGTGTTCTCAAATAGTTCCATGCTGAAAACCCCATGGTTCATACTTACTACTAATGCCCATCGTATGCATACAATGCATCTGTGTTTATTATTGCTTTGAATTAATGAAAGTGCCTAAAACAAGTACATGAAAAAACAAATCTTTGTAGGATACACCCCAGCACAATGACAAAAAAAAAGAAAAAGAGACAAAGAAACAAAGTAAAAATCTCCTACCATGAATTCACTCATATATTCACTTTATTGATTTATTGACATTACACTTTAAAATACTTATACTAGATTTCATTAGATTCTAAAATTTTACCCTGAACTGTGCTAAAAAATGCAACTGTCTTATTTCATGGAATGGAAGATTTAAAATGTGTTGGTATGAAAGCACTGTAGTGGCATTACCAAAGTGTTTTTCTTAAGTACCATTTAGATATATTTCATAGTGACAAAACGTTGCAATAACATATACCAAAATAAATGTTTTAGCAATACCATAATGAAATAGTTTGACATTATTGGGATGAAAAGAGAAACTTTCCAATACAAAAGTAAAAAAGATACTAAAATCTCCTCCGACAAAGCATTTTCATTTACAAAAAACAGTATTTTTGGTCATAAAATTGTACTCTTGGCTGTTTTTCCTTGCTTCTTTATGTTTTTTTTCAACAAGCCCTAGGGATTGCTCACTTTAAAAAAAATGTAACAAAATCATACATGTGGCCGCGAAAGTAATACAATTTTGTAGTTAATCTCTCTTTCCAAGGAACATAAATAAAAGCATACAAATCTCTCTCTGTCTCTTTGTGCTTTCACAGGTTCACGCCTTTCTCATTTTCTGGTCCATATTCTCTCTACCCCAAGTTTATTCACAACCAAACAAATGGCAGTGACAGATGCCATCCCACAGACCACTTGATTTGCTATGTCAAGATGGTCACCAGGCACCTTCCCTTCTGTGGCTCTCTCAAATAATTAAATGTGTGGCCAGGTCCACGAAATGAAAAGAATTAGAATGAAAAGCAGATATTTTATAGGTCAAATTAGTTCAGTGTACCCATGCAAAGTTGTAGCAATAGGGGAACTGCCCAAACAGAAGAAAACTGAACAGGTTCTAAAATCTTTCTACTACTGATATTCAAGGTTGCAACACCATGACTACACCTTGTTATGCCCCTCCCTTTTCCCCTACAAAAGGAAGGATGAGAGCCATCTGAAATGCTGGAAACAAATACTGACGTAATTAACGTGTCATTTTAATCAGAACTGTGTTCCGTACTGCTGCTCCTCTGGACAGCCTTTATTTATACAAGCTGCAACAGAGTCAAATGCAGCTCCTGCTAGGATGGGGGAGACTTGTGTTAATGGCTTTGCACAGGCTGTGATGCAAAGCTGGAGCAGGGTGGAGCCCTCAGCTCCCAAGTCATCTTTCAGTGCCCACACTGGCCCACGTGGGCTGATCTGGTGTGAAGTGATTTGCACACAGAGTTTGTCTGACTCCTGTTCATGCTTTCCCACTGAAGTCTGGGAAAATTGTCCTAACATGCATAAATGTTGTATTTCAACTTTGTAACATAAAATAATTTTAATTGAATTATGATGAAAAAGCAAAAAGACAATAATATTAATTTTTGAGAAATGAAGTGCATTGGCAATATTTTTAACATATCAACCTCACATTTTCCTTGATTCTAAAGCATTTTGCTCAATAGTTGAAATCATTAAGAAAAGACTTATTGTTTCCTATCCTCCATTGCAGAATGAGAACTGCTGCTGCAAGGTATCTCTTTTCATTATCGGAATAAGAGCAATGCAAACGACATTGGTAAAAATGACAGTACTTCAATAACAACTTTGCCATTTTAAACATAAATTCATCCAGAAGGCAGACTTTCTATAAGAAGAAAGTCAGTATTTCTCCATATGTAGATCTGCCTTAAAACTATCCATATTTTTCACTGGCCTGGAGCAGTGCCTGCATTTTGCAACCAGATCCTTTAGAGCTGGTGCAGCCCCACAGCCCATTGCCCCTTCCCAACTCTCGCAATGGATTGACTGGAAAACACCTGGCAGAAAAGTTCGCCTTCTTCTCTGACTTACTTTGTTTCTATCACAGCCATGTAACATTTACAGCTACAACAGGGGTATTGGAATATGTATATAAAATGCAGGCACATTATTTTTATAATACAACCCTTAATCCTTACAGTCTGATTTTTGCTCCAGTCCTGCAGTGAATGTTGAGTAGGTGGCCAGATGTAATCCACAAGGATGGAAAGGAAGACAGAGCTTCACCAAAATGCAGCTTTTTAGGTCCTTTGCTATTTTTGGTTGACCTCATTAGAATTTCTGCCTTATTCATTAAGGCACTGCTTCAGCAAAGCATGTAAGGCCATGGTTACAACAAACACTCATCTGAATGAATAAATTATATTATAGTTAAATATATGCTTTACTGTTTTCCTGAATGGGTGTTTTAGCACTTTATTTTTCTAATTAAAAGAAAAAAATTCAGAGAGGAAAATGCAGTTATGTAATACCACATTATTTTGCACAACTCAGACAATAAACTTAATCTTATCTAGTATGCTAAATAACTTGGAGAAGTTCTTAGTCACCTAGTCAACATACCTTAAAATTTGAGGGTAATGCTTATTGCAGATGCAAAAAGATCATTACTAATGAATAAACATTCATTTTATATCACTTACTTTAAATTCATGTAATTCTTTATCCATTGTGTCTATTCATGTAAGGAATTTAAAGTTCAGCTGATTTAGAATTATCCATTAGAAACAGAAAGGGGGAAAGAGAAGGGGGAGTACACATCTTTTGTACTGAGTTAGTTCAAATACAACCTGAAGGACTTAAATTCCAGTTTAGAAGAATAGCATTTGCATGTTATAAAGCATGGCATGCTTAATACTGTAGTGAATTTTAGAAAAAAAACTTATAAAGAAGCAATTATGGTCTTTTCTGGTGAGATTTCTTCTGTAGAAATAATGAAGAGCATCATTACTGGGGACAAACAGGAATATTTTTGCACTTCTTTTAAGGCTCAGAACTTACCGCATCAGACAGCTACAGCGTGGCATTGCTAACCTGGAAAAAAAGGGCAGAGAGCTGGTCTTCAGCTTCTCACAAGTGAAAAATTGTAAGTGTCCCAAGAATATAGGAATGGTCTTAGTAGCTCAGAACTTAATACAGCTGTGCAGCATCCTCCAGCAGCATGTCTCCAGCAATGACCAATAATCAATTTCTACATGGGAGTCTCAAGGAACAGAGCAAACACAGCAACCTTACTCCTTACACAAGTCCAACAATTCCTGGCTTGTGCACATGCAAAGAGTTTAGATCCTGGTTTTAATATTTTTAAGAAGTCTTTATCATCCAGCAGTCTGATCTCACTTTGAAGCTATCAGCGTGGGTCTTCACAGCTTCATGTGACAATGAACTCCTCTGTATGTCCTCATTAGTTTGTTTGGTCTGCAACTTGTCATCGGAGTTCCCATAGTTCTTGAATTATGAGGAACAAGCATCAGTTCCCTCTCTGCCTTCTCAGTTTCACTGATGATTTTATAGTTCTGTCAAAAGCTCCCTACAGTGTCTCTTCTCTGAGCCGAGGAGTTCTTGTCTGTCTAATCCTTCCTCTGGGAGTTGCTCTGTAAATTTTTTCATCATTACTGCTCTTCTCTGTACTTGGTCTGTAATGTTCTTGCAGTGGCAGGGAGACAGATTTCCCAGCAATACCCAGGATCCATGTGCATGAAGTGCCATTGCATTTTTCAGTTTTGTTCTTTATTTTTTCGCAATAACTCATAAACATCCCATTTTTTTCTGTTGACAGTTGTTGACTCCTGAAATAACATTTTTACAAGCCCTATTACTAGACCTCTGAAATCTCTTTCCTCAGATGTAATCCATAGTTTAGAACACCTCACTCCGAAGGTAAAATTACCTTTTGCATGGCTGTCATCCCTTTTTACTTTTTCCACATTTAGCCATTTATCCTACTAAGTTTTAACACACCTGATTGCTCAGTATTGACAGTTTATTAGCAGTTGTATTAACAACTTTTTCAGCTCTGTATCATCAACAAACTTTGCTGTTTCACTTCTCAATCTTCCTCCTGACAATTTTTGTACACATGTAGCAATACAGGGCCCAGTGTGAAAGTTTATGAGACTCCTGGAGTGGTTTCCCTATATTGACAAAGCTGACTATTGATTCCTACCCTTTCTTTCCAGTTTTTGAGTATTTATTTGCTCATGAGAGAATCTTGGAAAGAAACAATAATTTGATGTATTTGATGGGTTGTTGAAAGCTTTTTGAAGCACAAATATACAATAGCAAATGATTATTGATTCTTTAAAGGATGAGCAAGACCAAAGTTCTTTGTACAAAATTCACATTGATTTTTCTCAGGGATGCCATATTTATCTATGTACTTTCTGACTGTCTTCTATATTATGTATTCTAATTTGTCTGATCACTAGTCCCCAAATCTCCATGGGAACCTTTTCCAAATTTTAATGTAGAGGAGTTTTGATTTTTCTTTGCTACTCAAGCCATTTAAAAAGAAAAGTGAGAAACCACTTTTAGTTGAATGCTATTTTTAAATGTTCAAGAAGACCCTTTAGAACTCTAAGTCATTACTATGATGTTAGCTTTTCCTGCTTTTATCCTATGAGATGGATCCTCCAAAAGGTTTCCCATAAACTTTCTATTTTGTTCTCTTCAGATATCAAAAGTGCAAAGAACTAATATTACTTCACCTATCTTCTGTCACCAGGAACACTCAAGGTACTTCTCAAGAAATAAGTACAATCCCTATAATAGAGAAGGAGAAAAAATGGAGAGGTGAAGGGCTGGCTTTAATAAAGGACTGACATCAGGACCATGTACATAAATATCTTGTGTCCTCTTCAGTGATTGAGCACGAGCAAATTTTACAGCAATGTCCCATAACAGTTTAGCATGTCTTGAGCCTGAATTGATGCATGCTCCCTCACTATAGATGGGAACTGTTTCCTGACTCTGTTTTGATGTCCTGATCATTAGCCTGTGCTGCCTGAGATCTGAGCCCACTTGTCCTGGGGTGACTGTATGATGCTGTATCCCTCATCGCCTGCTCTATGCCAGACATGAATCCTGTGCCTTTCTGTGCCTTTAAACTGGGTCCAGGAGAGCGGGGAGAGAAGCCAAGTGAATTCTTCAGAGCAGTTTGTGCTCAAGGACACACACACTCCCCTGCGTTCTCACTGCGGCAGAGTTGAGGAAAATGTCTTTCCTGTTTTTCCCCAGCTTTCGGCTCTGTTTCTCAGGAGAGAGAGGGAGAGTTAAAATTCTATGCTTTTTTGCTAGCGTGCTAGCTGAGGCAAGAAAGTTCTTCCCTGGGGCTTTGGCTTCCTCTTCTTCTATTCTGGATTGTTCAACAACACCAGAACATCACTGGGAGGCCTCACACCATGGGCCGGGGGGGCCCCCACTGCACCCCAGCTCTGGAAAGAGCAAAGCCACATCTCTAGAAAGGACTCAGGTTTTCTCCACAGCGAGAGGTTTTATTATTTAACATTATTCATTCTTTTTTGGTGCCTGCGCGCACCCTGCTTGTTAAATAAATAGGGTTTTTTTCACTTTCCTCCGAGAAAATTCTTTCCGAGCCTGGTGGGGGAGGGGCTGCTGAAACCTGCCTTCTGTCAGAGGACCTTCATTTCGGACATTCCTCCAAATTTGTCCCAAACCAAGACACGACTTTAAAGGGTCTTTTTCACAGTAATTAAAAAAAAAAATCAGGATTTACTTGGGGTTGCCCCAGATTAAAAAGAATACATTAAAAAGTCCAAGATAGGAGCAATCCTTTTGTTTCAGAAATAGTTACAATCCAAAATCAGTCTATGCATAAATGAGATATAGATCATAGATTCACAGAGTACCCTGATTTGGAAGGGACCCACAAGGATCATACAAGTCCAACTCCTGGCCCTGCACCGGACAGCCCAAGAGTCACGCCCAAGAGTCACGCCATGTGCCTGAGGAGCATTGTCCAAATGCTTCTTGAGCTCTGTCAGGCTGGTGCTGTGAGCACTGCCCTGGGGAGCCTGTTCCAGTGCCCAGCCACCCTCTGGGGGAAGAACCTTTTCCAGATATCCAACCTAAACCTCCCCTGACACAACTTCAGGCCATTCCCTCAGGTCCTGTCACTGTCACCACAGAGCAGAGCTCAGTGCCTGCCCTTGCTCTTCCCCTCACAAGGAAGTTGTGACTGCAGTGAGGTCTCCCCTCAGTCTCCTCCAGGCTGAACAGACCAAGTGCCCTCAGCTGCTCCTCACACAGCTTCCCCTCAAGGCCCTTCATGTTCCTTGTTGCTCTCCTTTGGACAGTTTGTAAGAACTGAATGTTTTTCTCTTATTGTGGCACCTAAAATTGCACACAGTGCTGGAGGTAAGCCTGCACACTTCTCAACTCACATTGTAAATGAACACAGGGATGAGGGCAGTTTCAGGGAATCTTTTGTTATAAATTCCTGGTGGCTATGCCTTCTGCCCCAGCACTGTTCATGTTTGCATACTAACTAATGAACACACCCCTCATTTAAATTAATACTCCCTTGTCTGGTATAAACAGGCTGCAGCAATTCTGTAGCTGGCAAGCAAGGAAAAGAGGAGAGGCTAAACAGGATTAGCAGAATATCAAGGCATCCTCTTTAATTACCTGCTACAATATGTTCATTTATTTTCGTTTCCAAGTAACTTTTTTTGCCGTTCACGCCTGATTGATCACATAAGGACATGGCTGGGAGCTAGGAGAGTCTGCTCATTATCTTAAAGGCTTTTATACTGGGTGCTCTTATTAATCAGATTTTTAAGAGGAAAGGTGTGAGGTTGTCCACTGCCATTCAGAAAACTAATGCTAAAGGGGAGGACCTAGGCAAGTGCCACTCAGATCAGCAGGCCAGCTAATCTAATTGATAATAGTCCTATTAATTTGGAATTGAATATTAACAGCCGTTAGCACTGGATCATCTTCATACCATTCTCATTATATCGAGTTCTCATTCATTTGGAAGGTTAACAAGTGCACAGTATTAATAACAAAATTAAATGGAAGGATGTAAATTGGAAAGAGGTATTTATTAGTAAGTGTTTACAGGAAAGAAATAAGCATTTTAGTTCCACTATCATTTAACGAAGGCTGCATATGAGCACCTGAAGAAGTTACATGAGTGCGAGATGATGACTTGGCAGTTGAAATTAAGGATTATTATTTACTTCAAAAGTAGGGAAGTAAAAATATGAATTGTGGTTTTTCTTCAGCTGCGAAGGAGCCCCTGTGAGCCTTGCTAAATCACCACAGTTACATGGTGCCTTCCTGAACAGTGTCTGGGTCATCGTGAACGTCTCGCTTAGACTGTGGCATGGACAGCAGGATGCAAGCAGTTTTCAGGGATGCCAAGTTTTTTAGTCTCTACAGAGTTAGGCAAGGGAGAGTTTCTAGGATATTTTGCACAGCTAACCTCTCTAGAAGTGCTCAGAGCAGAACTTCAGGCACTTAATAAATTTTACAGCTGAAAACTGAAGAGCTCTTGACCCTTTGCTACCCGAGCATTTCTTGCAGATTGCTGTCATGGACCTTGGTGTATAAATTCTTCCTGTGTTGTACTTCAAGCATGGATCTGTAAGGTTTTTTCTTTGAAGTCATAGATGATGCTCTACTATAGTTTATATTCTATATAACATGTTGATAAACTGTTAAACGAGCCAGTTGTACCCAAAATATAAAGGAAGAAATTAAATATATACTGATGCTCTTCTGCTTCATAGAAGTGACATCAGTCATGGGTGTGGTCCACAATATTTTTTCTTTCAGTGTGAGAAAACTTTTTGCCAGGGCACATCAGACTTATTTATTTATTTATTTACTTCTTTATTTGTTATTTGGCTTCATGCTTCTGGTATGTTGTGTCCAGAGTAGGTTTTTTTTACACTTTTTCAAACAGATGTGTATGATTTGGCACAGCTGGGTTTATCCTACCAGTTGCACAGCTTGGAATAATCTTGTCTGGGTTAGGGTAAAATGAGTCATAGCTTCCAAAAGTCATTTGTCACTGTTGTAAAATTAAAGACAATTGGTCCTGATTGGCAGTTTCTGCTCAAATAAAAGACTTGATTTGAAGGAACAAGACTGCTGCAGATAAAAACATGAGGGCCTGTCTCAGAACTGCTTCATTTGAAAAACTTAGGTCTACATTTTTGTATATGGGAAGTTTTTCTCTACTCCCATAAAACTAAAAGGTTCTCTACAAAGATGCTTTAGGTTGCACTGTATAACTAGTTCAGTGCTAGAGAATAAATATTGAAAAAGAAATACTGTAATGTTTTTACAGTAAAACCAGGATCTGTACAAAATCCTCTCTTTGTCTTCATGAACAAAAGAGTACAGTAACAAAAATTTGTTGAAGAAAATCAAGAAAACAAATACTCTCTGAATTTCTAGACTTACACGTATGAGTTTCTATACCTTGTGCAAGACTTTCTTGATTCCTCCCTACTGCTGCTGGGCTCTGTCTGCTGTCAGATTGGTAACTTTGGAGGGACAGGTTACCAATCTCTGCAAAGGCCAGGTGAACCAGCCAGAGAGAGCCAGCCTGTGCTTAGGACTCATCAGAGCAGAGAGATATCCATGAACTAAACTCCACTTCCTACTGTTTCTTCAGAGGGGGAAGCAAGCTCCCAGCTGACACTAAGCAGAAAGGAAAAAGCTCCTACACAGTTTGCTGGCAAGCTCCTGCTCTACAGGAGACACTACTTGTGATCAAATCCCTGCTTCTCAGTCCAGAATTAATGTTGCTGCACTTTCTTCAATGGAATTTTTTCAATCTTCCTCCAAAATGCAGATGGAATTCTGGCCTTCCCTTATGAATTAAGACAATAATCTTACATTAAAAAAAAAAAAAAAAGAAAAAAAGAAAGGTTTGGTAATGATACGATGCTTCTATGATTTGTCACCAACTTTGCCACCAAATAACACCTTCTAGGGTCCCTGTCATCTGCTCCCAAGAGATTACCCATGTCTTTTCCATGTTTTACCCTAACAAAGCACAATGTGACTTTCATACATATAATTCTGAAATTTTACTGTATTAATAGAACTGATTTCAAGACAGCTTCTACCTTGCCCTGCACTGCAGAAATCTGAGGAAGATTTGCTGTGCATTGCTCTGTTTTTACACACCACTAAATTCTTCCTCAGATCATCATATTTAGTTGCTTTAAAATAGAAACGAACAATGCCACTTAGCATAGGCTGGGTTAGGTAATAAATGAGCTGAGTGCTGAAATGAAGATTCCTTATTTGATCAAGGAGCCTAAAGAAATGGGATTCCATATTCATGCATCCCTAATTTTTTTTCCCATCTATATTGAGTCAGCAGCTGCACATCAAAAGCTGAATCATGTTTACCAAAGGGAAGGAAAGAATCTGCTGATATGTTGATACAACAAATCCACATCTTTCCTTTGCTGTCTTGATTAAAAGGGGACCAGAATTTAAGCCTTTATCTTAAGGTTTCTGGTAAATAACACTGGTTTACATCATTCCACTGTGTGATCAAAGTGTGATCAAAACTGTACAAAAACAAAAGAGATATTCTGTGGTTTTCTGAAACTAGAGGTATTGGGGTTTTTTCCCCCCATTAAACGAGTGTTTCCCATCCTGGACTCCAGGATCTGCATTCATACCTGACCTCATAGTCTATGTGAGGCTTGAGGCACTCTTAAATGAATTTTGGCAGTGGGACAGGGACCTCCCCCAGCAAGCCCCCAGGGCATCACAGGCCTAGCATTCATTCCCTAATCAGTTCTATTCTGGAGCTGTATTTTTAAGGCCATTTAAAGCTGTAGTTATTTATAATGGCCTTGGCCATGTGGGACCTATTAAAAAAATAATTCAGGCCTTCCTTAACCACACAACTTTTTTCCAGAAAATATTACAATAATTTACAGTGGAGAGAAAAGAAATTTGGTGCTCTGAAATTACACCCTTGCTCTCACACAAATCTCCATTTTCATACGGTACAGGATGTGTAAAAGAAAACTCTCAGAAGTTTTCTTATGTATACACCTCTTGGGGCTGATATGGGCCATTATTATGATTTATTTGCTATTTGTTGTGCACTGGCAGGATGTTTGAGTATTTGCAAACAAGACGGATGATGTTACCATTGTGTGACCTTGCAGCCTACTTACTAATGAGTTAACACAGGCAAGCAGGGACCCCAGAATAATGATGTGCTTGCAGACTTGGGCTACTACTGAATTATTTGTGTTATTGCTTGAAGAGGCATAGGCGTTAATTATCCAATTAGTATCAATTAGTAACTCAGCTAAAGTGGAGGTGGTGCTGTAAAATTGTCAAAATTTCTCTCAAAATTACTTCCTGGGGCAAGCTCCCACCTGAGAAGAAATTAGATTTTTCAATGCTTTTCTAGCAGTAAGTCGAGAAACAACTGCTCAGCTAACTGACATGTTAACATAATTATACTGTATTTTAACCTATCTTCATTTTTATCTTTGTCTTTGATTTAGTGGATTTACTTTGTCCGTAGGTTGCAAATACAGCTCATCAGAACACAGAGCTCAGCATGCTTGCTGCTAGAAAGAAAGTAATCACTTCTCCTGCAAGAGATCAGTAATTCTCGAATAAGCATTTGAAGTTAGTAGGGGCATGGAAGAAGTTCTAGTTGTGGTGGATGATCGGACAAGATAAAGATGAAATATCTTTATATGGTTTGTTATTAATTGATCCACATCTTCTTATATTACAGTAGTCTCATGGCTGTTTGTGAGGTCTTAGGTATGAGCCTAATGCAAAATATCAAAAAGCTACCCATCAAATCTAACATGTATAAAATAATATTTAAAAGTTTAAAATAGCTCTTTAAAGTGTGATTGGCTACTGAAACCATGGTCACTCTGTTTCAAACCTGTTACTTTTCTTTCAGTATGCTAAAAAAAAAGGTTAGGTAAATTCAGATTTTTCTATAGCAATAGTTACCTGCCATTACTCAGAGAACAGTGTAAGGTACAGTTCAACCTTTATTTGCAGCAATGTAGCCCACAGGAATTGATAGTTCCAGTGAGCAGTTGAGGTCAAAATGTGATCGATAGATAACAAAACTCCTCACCTTGTTGCACTATAAGTATATTTCTGAAGAAGTTTTCTTCCTACTATAAGTTGACCATATTTTCTTCCATTGTATATGAGCTGCACAGATGGGAACAAAACCAGATATGATTTGGTATTTATTTGATTTTTTTTCCTACTCTTAATATAACTATATATTAAGTCTTCATAACACATTACATAAATTGTTTCTTTCTCCAACAAACTGATCCTTCAGGTTACCATTTTGATTAAAAAACAATTCATCAGAAGCCAGAGCACCAAGTTCTACAGATGAAGGGCCAAGACTTTCATTCTGGAAGCTTAAGAATCCATTGCTTGTTTATGCAATAATTGCCTCTTAATATAAAATTCATTTCTCAGCTTCCTGTGTCGTCAACATCACATAGATACTTATAGATTCAGAGTTTTTTAGGAGTTTAATCAAATTAAAAAGTAAAAGGTGCTGTTAGATGAAGGCAATGGCATGCATAGTGAAGCACCTTAATACGTATAAACTTGTGCATTTCTAGCTAATCAATTACATGGTGCTTTTGCCTTTTATCTCTGACTGCTAATGACTGCCATATTAAATAAAGTCTTAAATAGCTTGCTAGGATGCTCCCTGGTCTCTAGAAGGCAGACCGAGTGTCTGCCAGCTCCTTTGCTATAACATCTTAAGGTCTTTAACTGTCTGAACAGCTGGATGATTGCATGTAGCGCTGGCACGCAGCCACTCTCCCCTCCAAACCCCAATTAAAGCAGAGCTAAGAAAGCACAAGCTGCAGTTTTATTTCATGCAACGATCAATGGCAGTCATTTTTTAAAATGATATAGCACTACAGTTTTGCATATGGCTCAACAAACACCCTTCTGTTTGCAACTGGTTAATGATCTGCCAACAAGCCTCCCCAAGGCTTTTGCCATTTGATATTATTCGCCAGGCAGTTCACATGGATACTCTTCAGCCTGCAGACTGTGTGCAGAACTTTCTTGCAGCAACCCATGTTTGAAATTTCAGCTACATTTATTAGTTAGAATTGAAAACAAAGGCCACATGGTTATTTTTTTTGTTTCCTGGTAAGGAAAAGTATAGCTCTTGGAGGGAGAAAGGCATCTTTGGGGGATGATTCAACCAACCCTGTATTTGTGTGGGATGAATCACCCTCTGCCTATTGACTACAGAAGGAACCTGAATCATTGACTAATCTAGGCACTTAAACTTCAAACTAAAGTAAGGTGGTTCCCACTCTTAATATATACTTTTGACAGACAGTGATATACAACTGTTATGGTAGAGCTGTTAATGGACACACTATTACATAACATACCACTGTAGTAAGTCTAAATATCACTGAGCTAATCCAAAATGTGACTAAAAAATCCCCAAACCAACAATGGTCTTAAGTCCTATCTCAATCAATAATATTCAAACCACATCTAGTATGATGAACTGTTAATATTTATATATTCCTTTGCTTTACCTTTATCTTTATTTTTATAAGCTCTGCTTTCTTATCTGTTCTTTACACTGCATGAGTCATATTCTAACCCAAGTTAACAAAGTTTTATTTAGCAGAAAAATTGCTACAGCCTGCAGTGCTATTCTTTTTATATATATGTATAAGACTGTGTATGTCTCTATGCCCAAATAACTTCCTTCAGCTCCTTGTGTTGGCAAACTTTAATATTAAAGGACCTTCATATTGGTAAATCTGAAGCATCTTTCTTTTGCCCGAGTAATTAAGCTGACATCCTTCGAAAGAATCCTATTCAAATAAATCAGAGATTAGTTGTTGCAGAATACATTCTCTTTTTTGAACAGGTAGAAATGACTACTTATTCACGCGATTTAAAACCCTTCCCACTGCCTTTTACGGGAGCACATACATTCCTCTCTGACACACTGTTTGTCAGAAGGTCTTGAAAATCTTCAACTTCACTGTTTTCTAGTAGAGCATGAAAAACTGCTGCAGTATATGTAACTTCTGCATTGTGCTGATGTAATGGGCTGTTCTAACTCAACGTAGCCAGGATCAAGCAAGAGGTAGTGGAAGTTCTCCTCTATAAAGTCACCAGTGTGACATCTCAGCTGATTGTGAGCTGACTGTCATGGCCCGAGTCAAGAGACTGTAGTAGCCATTTTGTGGGAATTCCATTATCCCAGGATAACCTAGAAATACCTCCATAAATTTTTGAAGGGCACAAGATATTTAAATATATATATCATATGAAAGAAGGAAATACGTTTGGGGTTTATTTTATTCTGACTCATTGTATTACTTTTTTTTTCTCACAAAGCACTGGGGTAAGCAATAAAACATTTCTGTAAATCAGTCCATCTGTGCCTTGTACTTTATAGGCTAAGAATATGGTTATTGTTTCTGCTTTGTAATATTTGGTAAGTCTGATTCATTGAATTCTGCTTTTTGACACCCTTGAGAGACCTCACTTTGATGGTCTGCTGTACTTGTTCAGGAAAGGTTCCTCTAATGATTTCTAGAGCCAAACTGACCTTTACACGGTGTTTATTTTCTTATCTGTCTGTTATGGTACTAACTCACATCTTTTATACCCTTTATAGCTGTCTGTGTCTTTTGAGAAAGATACAGTTGCTTGCCTTTGATTTTTTCCTTCATGCTTTTATTGAGAAACATTTCCTATGAATAAAGTAATGATTCAGTCTTTCAAAATTAGTTGTAAATCCCTCCTGTAACAACACATCTTCCTATAATTAAGTCTGTGGCTAAACCTCCCCCTAAAAATATTTCAAAGGAATTTTCCATGCTTTATGTGTGATGAGTGACCAACTCTTTGGAAGGGAAAAGTTAAACCAAGTTTATGTATTCTGGTTTTTAATATTAACATATTGTAAGATACTTAAGTAAGGACAGTGATGATCAGAAAAGGAACATGAAAGCTAAACTTTTTCATGTAAATGGACTTCAGTGAAGCATCTTTTGCATTCAAAAAACAGTTTGAGTTACCGGTAAGAAATAGGAACACTCACATTTTTCATTCCATGAGGGAGTTTTATGTTTCAAAATGTCCTTAAATGTTAAACTGGAATGAAAAAAAAAACCAAAAACCAGTGTTAAAAGATTCCTATGGTAACAACAGTAAATAAATATTTTGATAACATAAAAAATTTTAATTTAACTCATTATGCATTTATATAATTATATAGTTCTATTTTATTCCATATTATTAGTATAAATAGAAGTATATGATGACATATAACAAATAAAGGGTCTAATTTATTCCATTAGATGATGACACTAGCAGATTCAGAGAGAGGTCAGTTTCTATGCCAAAACACATTTACTTTGTATCTGTTTAGCATTCATTCCGCTTCTGTTCAAAACAGCATTTCCCAAACTATTATTTTATTGGATCAAAATGTGCAAGGAAATTCCACAAGAGCAACCTTTAGGGTGGATTTCTGTTGCTCTTCTTTTCATTCACTCTAAAACCACTGTCATGAGAAACAGAAGGTAATTCAGACCTCCATCACCAAATGTAAATGAGGAGTTGAGAAAAGGAAAGACAATATGAAAGTATTATAGATGTTCTTTCAAACATCAGGAGAGGGACACATTTTGGACAAATGTTTCAAGAGTGGGTGTGGGATGCTGAGCTGGAATGCTTTCTGTTAACCATCTCTAATTTCATTTCCTACCTCGCATTGTGATCCAGGAAGTCTGTTCTCCAGCATGAGTCATTTTGTCACATTCCAGATCTGAAATGAATAAAGCTATTAACATTTATAGTATGCTGTAGTTTTGCCATATTTTGCAAATGTCTATTCTTTTTTCATCTGTTGTCATTGTCAGGAATAACAGCTGACAATGTAAGTATATATGCCCATTGCCAGTGTAGAGAAAAATAAAAGTGACCTTTACTCATTTCATAATAAGAGCTCATTCCAGTTTAAGGTTTGTTAAAATGTGATTTAATCAGAGCAGAGGCTCAGAAAGAGTGCTTTATTATGACTGCTGCAGTGAAGATGAGCTGCCTATGTTAACAGAGCCATTCCATAAAGGTTTATGAATGATACTGACTTTATGGGGTTTTGACTGGATCTGAACATCAGAATCTTATGTGTTCATTTGATCCAATTCATCGGAAAGCCTGCTCCAGGAAGGCATTGTGACTGGTGCAAGAAAAACAGGAACTAAGCTGGCCTAACCTTTCAGAAGAAGTTATCTTAGAGAGATGCATTCTTAGAAGTGGGAAACTACATGAAAAGCCAAAACCAAAGTCACCCGTGTATGATTAACCTTCCCAGATATATAAATAAATAAATACATGTATATTCAATTAGGTAAGTAACAGTAGTAATTAACTTTTAACAATATTACCATGATACTATGCATAATATTAGAAAGCTTTGGAGATATCAGCTCAAACATACTCTCATATCTGCATGACAACTCCTGCCATAAACTTTCCCCTGCCGCACAAGAAAAAAACCCAAACCAACCAACCAACCAATCAGCCAACAAACCAACCAACCAACTAAAAAAACCCACAGAGAAATAAAAGGAAAAATTGATAACTGGACAAAGTAAAATTAGTTGCTTGTATTGACAGTTTTTGTTTATAAAATCCTCATATTTTAGCATTGGAGGCATGCATATGGCTACTGGCAAACATGATGTAGGTTGGCATATGCATACCTGTCAACTGTTTCTAATTCATTTTTGAATCTACGTAAAGGTAGGCAATTACATCATTATAGCAGTGAATATACCTTAAGTGGATCCAAATGTCTTTACGCCTTCCACACAAAATGGATCACAGGCAATACTTCTGTTCCCATAACAAAAGAAAAACTTGCACTACTGTATTTCCTAGCCAGTCAGAATAATCCTTTATGGCAAGCATTCATCTCAAAAATAGGGCTGACTCAAAATGTATATCTCGCTTTAAAAATCANACTGCACAAGAAAAAAACCCAATATCACAAAAATAGGGCTGACGCAATATGTATATCTCGCTTTAAAAATCACGTCACAGAAAGGGGAGTTGTTTTATTTGGTCAAATGCTAGTCAGGCCTCTGGTTTTATACACATATAAGGAAATTGCCTAGACTATGTGGGATCTGCTTTAGAGTCTCATTTCCATACTTTTGACCATAAGAATACCATTTTATCCAGGAGAGTGTGTGTGCCAAGAGAGACTAATGTACTTCCAGATGACAAGAGTAAAATGTACCTGATCTACACAAACATTGCACCTGTATTACAGATATACAAATGGTCACAGCAAGTGCAAGGCAGCAGAGCATCTGGAGTGCCCCATTACAAATGAATGTGTTTTAGGACCTGAAAAAGAACAAGAAAAATTGCATGTTACTTGTTTAATGAGTGATTTTGTTTACAGGGTGCAAAATATCCTTTTCTTATGTCAGTATTTTGATATTCTGCTAGGATCAGTACAAAACATTTCTATACTTGCCATTTTTTAGGTATCTGTCTTAGGTACTATCATCAATAAATGAATTTTAATGAAATATGGGTAGCAGGATGCTCTGCCTGGAATGAGGTAAAATAACTCAGGCAAAGCCAAATTGCAAAGCTACCAATGGTGGATGGAGAAGGGGACATCACGCTGCTTTTGGTGTTGAATAATGCTGAAAGCAGCCTGACTCATCAATCCCAAAATTAAACATCCTCAGAGTGAGGTGGAGATGTAGTAGACTTGCTAATGAACTCGATAAAGGAGCAAACAAGTGACACTACCAATAACTTATCTAAAGCTGCTGAGCTGACACAGCTGGTCTGGAGACATCTGACAGTCAACCACTTTATACTATAAAAGCTCAGCTGTCGCGGTGACCCAGCCCACTTTGCTGCTGGGGCACTACCACCCAAGTAGATGCCATCCCATGGGTGGATTTCCCCACCCAAGACAGTGGGTCTGAGGGCCGATACATGGGTGGCACTGAACTTTAGCCACATCCCCCTGGGTGGCACCCTGCTCTAAGTTACATCCCCTTCTTCCAGAAAGTTCCCTGTTATTTGATTCCTTATTGGCTCTCAGCTGTAGCTCCTGCCTCCCAAGTTTTCCCATTGGTTATGTTCCAGTTGTATCCTCCCCTTTGATTGTACCCTATTGGCTGTTTCCCTTTTCCCCGCCCTAATTTGCATTCCCTTAAAAGCTGGTGCACAGTCACCTTCAGGGCCATCTGGTCCCTGGACCCTCTTGCTAATAAACCCTGTGGGGACCCAGACCAGAGGCCCCTCTCGCCTCCTTTACCTCTGAGCTGACGTGGGCACACTCCACCTGCCCCTGGACGTGCCTCCTCTGCAGAGGAGCCAGCACTCGCTTCCAGCTGCGCTTGCTTTCTGCCTGAGACGCTCTGCAAGGGCGTCTGCAGAAGTGACGCTGTGTCCCCTGTGACTGAGGGCACGCCAAGGCTCGTATAAACGAGCGGGAATAGCGTCACTCAGCCACACTTTAATGGCAGGGTCTTCTAACATGCTCTTTTGTGGAGTGCATGTGGAAATTCTTCCTTTGAGTGAGGATGCTCCTCAAGGTTACTCCTCAAGACTGAGCGAAAGAGATTTGCCCACTGTTGCTGCTATCTTTGAGAAACATCAATCTACTTAATAATTGCTTTGCTAGCTTTAATATAATTTTCTTAATATAATTGCATCAATATTGGTTCATAATGCACTACTAGAATTTATACCTTATATACTGTGTAGCGAAGAGTTCTGATTAAGATCTGTTTGTCTAATTATTATCATAATAAATAATTTATATTTGTATAAATATAGTTGGTTTGTCATCCATAATCAAGGGACAGAGTTGTATAGAGGCTCAATTACACATTTTTTATCCTTTGGACTCTTAACAGTTGACAAAGTTTGGACCTAAGACTGGATCCAGCTGCAACTAGACTCTTCTCTGAGGAGCTTAGAAAGCAAGGAGGTCTTTTCTGCACTTTGTAACGCAGTGGGAGGACTTTCTAAAAAATCTTTGAAGCTCCCATTCTGCCTGTGAGAATACGTTAACTAGCTTCCTTCCTACAGCTGTGACTGGATATTAACTGCACATCTTCCCTCCCTGAACTTTGTGGAGCCACTTACACTCAGTGAGTTCAGCTGACAGAGGGTAATTGGTGCTGATATTCTGCCACTGGATATTAGGCCTGATAGTCAATCACAGTGTCCTGAATGCTGCAAACAAAGCCACAACTCACAGCAGCTGCTCTGACAGTGAGGGGGCATGCCTGGTCTCCCTCCTATGGATGTCATTCCAAATAACCTCATCAACCAAACTAACAGGGTGGGGTCTTTCCATCACTGTCAGCTTCTCTTAGCTGGTCTATCTGCTCCCAGAAGTGTATCATAACCAGAGTGTTATTAAGACAGATTAATCTCTCACCATCTTTACGTTACTGCTAGCAACCTGTAAGTAGTCCTAACTACTTTATTTCTTAGGCAGTCCTCTGAGGTCTGCTAGACAGAAAACTTAACAAAATGCAAAGCTAATAAGATGGATGGAATCCCTCCTGGGGATTTTTGCGATCTGTCAGAATTTAATAAATGAGAATGATAAACACAAACCTAAAAAAGGTTTGAAGAAGATAAAGTGGTCTATTTATTTAGCAAAGATAGAAATGTTAATGTATTTTGCTGCATGGAAGCATTGTCTACCATGGGTGGTTAGGGCTCAGACTTGCACGACTAAAAGTGACAAATGAGACTCGGCTACAAAATAATTTTTAGGTTATGAGTGTCCCTAGAATCCTTGTATGGGTTTGACAATTTTAAATCTATCTCCATTTCTTATTAAATAATGTATATATGTGAGAAGGGAGAGCATAAACCCACACAAGCATCTCTGAATAAAAGCTGTTCTTACTTGTTATCAGTGACAATGAACTCACTGCTTTAATAGAAGCTGTAACTTAAACTCGACCATGACTGTTTCATTCAGATACAACTTTCCTTGATCAATCTAAACCTCAAATTTTCTGTACATGTAGGCTGTAGTTTAAGTACCCTAATAATCTCGTGGTGGAAATATCAAACAATTGTTTTCCTTGTAAGACCACAAGTGGATTTTTATTGCTATTACTCCCATATCTATGCTACTGATCACTGAGTGGGCTTAACCAAATACTACCAAATAACAGCTGGGGTTAACTAGATAGAACAGGAAGTTGCAGAGATGTGGCAAGGCTGTGTTAGTTGCTTTATGCCAGTTAGTACTGTAGTCATTGAATATTCATTAGATAGGTCTGCATAATATTGCTAGACTTTTGAAATCTAATTTTTCTTTAAATGATCTATATATGCTATTGGAAGCATCCTAGTTTTTATTTTAAAAAACCTGAAACAAAAACCTTTCCTAACACTTTCTGACATTTATGAAGCGATGTTACTTTAGCTTTCATGTGGTTTTGAAAAGGAAAGTTAAACTGCATCTTTCAACTCATGAGAGAATCTGGTCATTGATGATGATATTATTTGTCTATTTTAAAAATAAAGTTGTGGGGTTTTTCCCAGTGCAGCCTGGTCTAGTTTTAAAATAGTGTGCCTTTTGATGTGCTCTCTTAAAAGTGCTTTTTAGTACTGCTAGAGCTGGAGAACCCCTCATCCCTGGGGTATTGATCTGGCAGGAAGAATAACGCCTGCTAATACCACCTGTGAGACTATGATTTATAATTTTTATGTCTGTTTGACTTAACATGCTAGAGCAGGAGAAGGATCCAAGTCAACCTAAAATACTGCATTACTGGTAAATATGAGCTGGAAAGCCAAGACAGCCTGGATCTCTTTACAAACATTATGCTGTTTCCTGGCTTTGAGATGCGATGGGAAATTCAGAGACATGGCATGAGTAGAAAGCTTTCTAAGATTTAAATGTATGTGTCTTATCCTGCAGAGAGTGAACTCGTTTGTAGTAAATGAAAGCCCATTGGCAGAGAACTGACATTATAATCTGTTCGCTGTGGAGTGCCACCTTGGCAAATAAAACCCCTCCACAGGACAGCCTCCTCCTAAGCCAGCCCCATCACAGAATGCAGCCACTTACTCACTCATCTCTCCCAATTACTAATTTTTAAGATTAAGATTTGCATTTTTAGTGACAGCAGTTATGCCTTATATGAATAGCTTTTTTGTACTGACATCTCTAGCCTCAATCCATTATGTGAATAGAGTAAAATTTATTAATTCTTTGTTATTTAACAGCTGTGCTATGGTTCTCAAGCTCCTTCAAGTGAAGCCACATTCATTTGTCAAAACTGGGACTGAGTAAATTAAAATAGAAAATGCAAGTAGTTAACAGCTGAGACCAGAAAAGTCTCAAGTCTTTCCTGTGCCCTTCTCATGATATGTACCATAGTCATGTTTTGTCAAACTAAAAGACTGCTTCAAATTCACCTTTCTGTCTCCATGACCTAGAGACAATGGGAGTTAGCATATTGATATTTAAAATTCTTAGCACATACTGGAAAGAAACATTTTTCCTCCCTGGTTAATGAACAATGGGACAGAAAATCAGAGAGACAGTAAAGGATTATGACTAACACAAGTAAGAGAAACACATTTTTAAAAACACTAGGAAAACAGGATGCATTTTCTGTACATTTTGCAGTTGAATTTTGATCCAGTTTATCCAATCCTCTAAATAAATACATTGCTTTGGATCATTATCCACTTGGGAGAATGCCATAAAAATGTACCACTAGTTGACTTACAGAAAGGAAAATATTACAAATTATAAATTGAGCACAGCTGGGCAATATCCTAGTGGGAGCAATTATTTTGGCATTACAAAATGCAGGAGATTACAAACCCTGAAATGAAGAAAAGCAATGACCTTTCTTCACTAGAAAAGTCTTGCTCAGTAAGTCTTGCTGAGAGATGTGTGGTAACACAGATTGATATATCATGTTGCAAACACCATAATTAATGTGAATGACACTTTAGACTTCAGGGAATCAGGGAGTATTAAAGGTGTTTTGTCCTGTAGAAGATGGTAACTGAGATTGGGGCTTTGAATGAATACTTTGCTCCAGGCATCACCTTTATAAGTACAATTTCCTCATCATACAGCCTCTCACACACCTCTTTTATGTTTTCAATCACAGCCATCAGAGACCAGTAATGGTGCCGAGGGGGATATGTCATGTTAACTCAGAAGTTTATAATCTGATATCTCCCAATATGCATTTAAATGGTTTTCTTATCTTTAGCAAAAAAAAGAGATTTCTATTGTGAATCTTTTTTCTTCTTTATTTTGTAAATTACTAAGGAGGATGAAAAATAGTGTAATAAGTGCTGTCTATGATGATGTAATGTTACTATTCTAGTTAAACTAGTGTTACTAAAAACCCACCATATCAAAAGCCAAGCATGACTGCATACAGCACTGTCATTTCCTTTCTGTAGTGTGTGCTTCCATTGATTAATAAAGTATCTCAGATTGCCTCCATAGACGTATTCCAGCAAAATGCAGTAGAGATGTAAGTACTTAGGCTATTTGTGTTGCTTCTCATTTTTTCAGTAATCTCTACTGTGACATAGCTTGGATAAGAACTAATTCACATCTAAGTCTGTTACATAAAAATGAACATACATTTATGGAAACTCTCACAAAAATTCTAGTTTAATACTGCAGATGAAAACCTTAATCAAGAGGAAATATTGCTCTGTGGTTCATAGATATGGAAAAAATCTCCAGTATCTTGAATCTTAAACAATATTTGGTACACAACATGCAATCCTCCTAAGACCTGACAGATAATGAATTTGGGCCCTGGGTAACAGTCCAATCCACTTGCTTTTTGTCATTGCCTGGAAGGCTAAAAGCCAAAATACAGTATGTCTGAATGCTCTTTGGACAGCAATCCTTATCAAGTATCACACGTTTGGATACAGGAAATTGTTTCCAGGCTAGAAAGGCACTATAAACCAGACATAGATAAAATACTTCTACAGTATACTCACAGGCGCTTGAAGAGTCAGTCACGATGGGGATGGCACTACTTAGGTGGGGGCTGTGTTTATGTGTGTGTAATAATCTAGTAAAATTAGCAAGCAATCAGGTGAAAGAGTTGTTTTATACCCCCTTTTCACACTAAGTAGTTTTGAAGCGAATGTTCCCGTAGCTCGGGAAGAGGAACCAAACATCAGCTCTTAGGTAGACACTACCTGGCAGTGTTCTTCAAACCACATGGTCTGCACTGTAGTGGGCTCCTTTTGAGCTATATTTCCTAGTAAGGCCTGGCGCTGTGCTGTGAGTCCCTTGTTCCCACTCTGTTGGATGTAATTCCTTTGAATTTCCTTGTATGGTTCTGTTTTAGAAGCTTCTAAGGTGTCCGGTACCCCATTGGCCCCCTGTACCTTTGTTCCTCCCCGCACCTCTCCTATTGGTTTGTTCATATTATGCCTCGGACCCCGGTCACCCTGCCTATAAAGTCCCGTGCCTCCATTGTGTGGCCCCTCTTGGCCTCTGGAGTTCCTTACCCCCTCAATAAAACCTTGGAACACCATGCCGAGGGCCCTCTTGCTCCTTTACCTCCTCGGCCCCCTCCAGCCGCGACCCTGCCTCTGACCGCCTCTCCGGGACAGGCACAGAGTGTCCGGTGCCCGAGCCCTGCCCCTGTCCGCCGGGGCGGAACAGGCACCGCGACACTGCACAGTCCAGTAATGAGTCCTGAGGTGAAACATGGAGGATGCAGTAAGCATGTGGAGTATGTGGCTGGAACTGCTGCAAGATTTTAATGTTTTAAAATATAAAATCAGTCATACTGTATGCCACCTTTCCCAGGGTTTTTTGAAGGCTGCTGCCACTAAAGTAGATGTTTTAGTAGACATTTTTGGCAATTCTATGCCTTTAATTCCCACTCTCATTTCCAACCTTTCCTTATCATATCCTACTTAGAGCCAGTTCCCAGGCAGTAGATTGAAGCTGCCAGTATAAACTGCAAGGAGAGGAAGTAAGGAGGAAAGGGATTTCCTGCATTTCATTCTCAAATAACTAGGAAACATTAATATAAGAAATAAAGGAAAAAGAAATCACTGAATTCTTTAAGCCAGGGCAGGGTATTTGATGCTGAAAGTCGGGAAATCCATTACACAGCATATCTAGACACTTTCAGCTACTGAGTTTCTCTGTGCAGGATGGACTGAGTTCTTCACTCAGAGTCAGAAGCTTCCACTTTCTGGATCATACAAATTGAAATTCCAGCTCTCCAACAGATTCAAGCTTCTTCCTACTTCTTTGCCTTTTGTCCCATGAAACCTGTCATAAAAGTGTGGCGTGGTTTAACATTACAATGAACTTCTCTTGCTGGGAGCCTAGCTAGCAACACGGGGTTCTTGCTATCGCAGTTCCTAAAACATGCAACTCAGATATTGCATACAACAATTTAAAGGTGTTTCCATTTCCTTCACCCCTGATAGCTTTGGATCAGATTGTCACAGTTAATCTCTAAACAGCAAGGAGAGTTATAAATTTGATCTAATGCATTCAATTCGGTTCTGCTGTTATCTCAAACCCCTCAGGCCCCACACTGGGTACCAAAAAGGTTTAAATCAGCTGGTAACTAAGCCCCACACATCCACTTGCTCACTCTCCCCTGGTTAGAAGGGGAAGAGAATCAGAAGAGCAAAAGTGAGGAAACTGGTGGGAGTCTCGTGGGCAAAAGCCTCACGTGCAAGCAAAGAAAAGCAGGAAATTCATTCACCACTTCCCATGGGCAGGCAGGGCTCAGCCATCCCCAGGACAGCCTGGCTCCATTAGGAGTAGTGTTGACTTGGGAAGACAAGCTCTGTCACTCCAAATGCTTCCCCCTTCCTCCTTCTTCTCCCAGGTCTATAAAGGCCTGGGCTCTGTGCTAGAACTGCTCAACAGTAACTAAAACATCCCTGTAAAATCAACACTGTTTTCAGCACAATCCGAAACATAGCCCCATAAAAGCTACTGTGAAGAAAATTAACTCTGTCACTACCAAAACCAGCACAAAGAAAAAGCCTGAATTTTGCCACAAATTGTGTCCTCCTGTCTCTTCCTTGAGTGACCTTCAGTCAATTCTTATGGGTGTTTATAGATCAAGTGCAGTGTAGGGCAGTAGGTACTTCTAGAACAGGAAACTGCTCTTACAAACTCTTGAAAGGACTGCCCCATATCCTTTGGTTGCTTTTACTTGGAAGCGAGATAAGTGGGCTTGTGTTTCCTAGTGTTCGCACACAGGCTGGCAAGGTTAGCATGTACTAGCAATTCTTTCCTCTTGCCCCAATGAATTGAACTTACTCTGCTTCTGATGCCAAATACAGCACTTACAAGGCTGGAGCTGGGGAGGAAAAACTGGTGGAGGAATGGCAACAGGTAGAGGAAAAGACACAATAGTTTGTACTTGTCTTTCCATGTCTCCTGCTCAGAAGGGGTGTGGTAAAATAATATCTTTGGAGGGGAATATAAACAACAGAAAAATGAAGCTGGTTCCTCTGTGCTATGTTTTTTTATCTATTCATTCCTCACTCTTTCTCCCTCCCTCCTCACAGGAAGGATGAAAGGACAAAACAGCTGGACCATGCTGTCCTATCTTTTGGCATGGCAGAACCACTCCCTTGCTCTCCAAGTAGATTTTGGATTTTATGAGAGCCTTTGGCAACCACCAGCTCTATCCCTGAGGCCCAGAGCAAAATCTGCAAATGACTTTCAACTTTGGCTCCTGCAAAATTTTGAAGGTGCCTTCATTTGATCATCCTACATTTTTTCACAATACTGGGGTAATACTGTGGGAGGATGAAGGAGGCAAATTAGTGAATAGAAAAGGGTGTAAAAAAAGATCCAAAATAAGTTCAGCCCAGTTCAGGGGCAAGAAAAGCATTTCTGTCTTAAGTGTACTGAATCTCTGAGCTACTCAGAGAATTCTGTTTGGCTCTACTGATAGTCTATAATGTTTCTTTAGAAAGATTGGATTATACTCCATTTTTCCTATCAGTCTGATGCCTAACATATATGTTACTTCACTCAAGCACACTCAATCCAACTAATTTTAATAGTAACTTTTATGAATGCCACGGTTCTTATTCATGTTTACATCAGAGGCAATGTACTGAAAGTAATTATGGCAACAGTGACTACAGGTAAACTAGCTTGTGTGCTCCAGATGACTGGAGGTTTTGGAAGTGGCTTAAATTTCTCTCTTAATACTGTGGAAAAGATAAACTTCTGCTGTCTGCCAAAAGATAGTACATCAGCTGGTTGTCTGCCTGACCAAATGCATTGCCATCTTGATTCTTTATAGTATCTCATCTGTTTCTTACTTTTCATCTTTCTTTCTTTTTTTTCTTTCTTTCTTCCTGCCTTTCTTTTTCTTTCTTTCTTTTTCTTTCTTTCATTCTTCCTTTCTTTCTTTCTCTCTTTCTCTCTTCCTTTCTTTCTCTTTGTAAAGTTTGTAAAGAAGAAACTGGGAAGAGAAGAATGATTTTTTAAAAACAATTCTGAATATTATTTTGCTTATTCTTATAGTTCCTGTTTTTACTGTATAGAAGATAGTGCATACATAGACATACTTTTCTGGGTAACTGCTTCTCTTAGCAATCTCTTCATTGCTGATTAGTCCATTCTATTTTCAGTTCTGTGAACTGAAGGTGAATGTGTGGAAGAGATAGCATATCCTTTTTCTTGATGCGGAGACCAGCCACAGTGCTGCTTCATAATAACACACACAGAGTCCTCTAAATCACCTACAATAATCCACCAAGTATTAAAAGCAGCACATTTCCCACTCACCTAACATTATGCTGCTTCCAGAAATTCTTTATACTGGAAAGCTGAGACCAGATGGGATCTAATGGCAGAACTGGCTGCTGTAGAGCAGGGAAGCACTGAAATCCCAGCTCTGTACTAGGTGAAATTGGTTACCCATAATCTGCCCATGCCAGGCACGTCTGACACGAGGCAATGCTGCAGGAAGATGTGAGCTGAGGGAAGGGAATCCCTGGAGTTGTATATGCATCCTAATGAACATCTGTGTGACTTGAGGTTAAGTTTGTCTGATGGGCAGGTAAGTATCAAAGGCAACATTATCCTAATGCAGTCTTCATTGTTTCCTGAGAGGCTTTTGCTGGCTTTCAACACAGTAATGTGTCTGCTTGGATCAGAACTGCAGTGAGGGGACATGGAGTTCCCTTGGGTAATCACGGGGAAGGTATTACAGATGCAGTGGTAATATGTGCACACTTGAGTGGGTTAAGTACCAAATTACTATTTAACATTAGCTGGGCTCTTCTTCCATTTTTCAACCCAGGCTACTGAATGGAGATCAGGAATCAAATAGAAGGAGCACTATAGGGAAAGAAAAAAAAAAAAAGAGAGAGAGATTAGGCTGATAATGATCGTGGAAATGAACCTGAATAGCAGGATCCTCAAGCAGCACATTTTCAATGCTGTCAATGGCAATGAAAATAAGAGCAGAAATGCCAGCAAGGAAATGAGCAAATGCAAGGAAGTGCTAAGAAGGGAGACAGGCTGAAAGAGCATTTCCAAAAAGAGTTTTATTGGTTGGTAAATTCATTATCTACTGGGCATGGGTGAGTATGAAATTTACTAATGAAATTGCTGAGTTGGCTTTTTTTTTATACTGAGTTGAGTTGCAATCACCAAGATATTATTACCTTACCTGATGTGAATAAAGTGTATTCCTTTCCTATTAACTCCACAGAAACCTGCAGGCATCTAAATCAAATAATAAAGAATAGGGATAAAGGGTTTTTGCTTAGAGTGCTATTCACATGTCAGTGGTGTTTTGATTGGGGGTTTTTTATAAGTTACCCCAGGAAAGGAAACCTATTCTAGATGTCACGGTTTTTCTTGTGCTCATACTAATTGTACTACAATTCAAACTGGAGAAACTTGATCACAAACCTCACCCAATATATGCACTTTTCTGTAGGTACAACTTATACAAGCTCTGTCTTAGAAAAATCAAGCAGTTGTGAAGAGGACCTGCAAGATTTATGCAGAAATATTCTGCACATTGGAGTTTTTTTTTAAAGTAAAAACTGCTGAGGGGATGTAGCCCAGGACAATGGACTATAAATTAGAAAAGAAAAAAAAAAAGACTGCCGTCAAAAGTTAAGCCAATAACAGGAGAGAGGGAAAGAGCATATGTATTTCCTTGCAGTTCTGAATTGGCCTTAATAAAGTTACTGTTATATGAAATCACTGTAATGGAACCTGCTTATACATCCTCCTGGTTTGCGTAATTTCTGTCTCTAGCTGTAAACTCTCTGGGAGTTGTTCTGTGTTTTCATTTTGTTTTTGTACATGGCTCACAAATTGGAGAGATTCTGAGTGGGGACTCCTAGAGGATAGTGCAAAACTGAATGAAAATTATTGGTCATGATTATGATGATGGTGATCATGATGATAATAATAATAATAATGGTAATAATAATAATAATATGCTTAAACATTAGAACACTTAGTGAAATAACCTGGTTGCATTTAAAAAATACAGCAGACTTGTTTCTTTTAGACATGATTTTCCAGAAGACCATCATCACTAAAGAATAGTAGAGAAGATCAGGTGAGACTATATTGTATGAGCAACTCTCCCCATTTGTCATTCTAGAAACTTCTGAGTGCAAAATAACCCACCAAACAAAGCAGAAGTTAACACAGTTGAAACATCCTTCAAATAAACATGGTGCATATAAGTATATACAATTTTTTTCTACGGCAATGACTGTACCATTTTATGCAATCAGTTTTGTGACCAGCTTTCAAGGTGTCTTAAGAGTGCTTTACTAAATAAAAAGTAGTGAACGTGTGGACAGGGGTCCCTTAATTAGCAAAACTTGGAAGAGCTAAAGTTATTTAAACAGTGCAACTCGATGCCAAAGACCTCACTTGTAAATTGTGTAGAAAGACTACAATCCAGTAACTGCAGAACAGGTAATTTTATAAGTAAAAAGCACTGTGAAATCCAATCTCTGAGATGTTAAAATGCTATCTACTGAGAGACAATGAAGCTATAATCAGGTGACACTATCTGAGGAATTAGGGTCTCCACATCTTTACGGAGTGAATACAGACAGAATCAGCCCTAGGTTGTTTCAGGGACTAAGACAAAATCAATTTTTCAAGTAAAAGCTATTGTTTATTTTCTGTGTGTCAGGCTTCTGATCTCTGTTAGTAGATAAATGCTCAGGTCAGTAGCACTGGCCTGTGCATCACAGAAACACATTAACAGTGAATAGGACCTTCCAGTGTCCCTCAAACACTTCAATCTGGGACACTTCAATCTGGGCAGCAGGGGAGACTGAGATGTATTGTACATAAAGACAGACAAAAATTAGAGAAAGAGAGATGGCTGATCCTTCTTATGACTAATGCTTTATAGCTCCTATTTCATTTTTCTACTTGACCTGTGATCTCTCTTTTAAAGTTTCTATCTGTAGACCAAATAAAACCATAATTCAGAAATTGTATGAATGGCAGTATCTTAACTTTAGTTGCATAAAAGCTCACTTACATGTCTAAAATCAGTTAAAATGGATTTTTAAATTCTATTTAATTCACTGAAGTCCTAGACCATTTTTAAATCCATTCAACTGTCTCACCAGATTCATATGCTCTGGGTATTTAGAGTATGCAAATGATACAGTGAAATCTTCCTATAAAGATTCATATTTCTAGGTTTATAACTATTTTTTGTTGTTGGAACTTTGATTTTATTCACCATGATGCATGAATACCCTAACTGCTCCTAAGTTTGAAAACTGATCATGCAGTTTCACTTTGTTTTTCTTTTTTCTAGGTGAGGTTGTTGTCTGTTTTCCTGTCCTTTCTCTACTTTCTTCTGAGGGCCAAAAAACCAGTCAGACTTCAAAACATGTTGTGAAAATTGGCAGGAAAATAAGAAATTCCAGATCAAAGACTAACACACTCAAAGCTAAATATAGATCCAAGCAGAGCAGAAGGCAGTAAGTTCCAGCATCTCTGCTGATATGGTCACTGTGGTGGAACTGCCCTTCCCAATCATGTAATTTCAAAAGACTCATGTTTGATTTTCAAATAAATTTCAGAGTTTTAATTACTGCAGATATTCTTGGCATCTTCCAATGTTATCATCAGGCATGAATACTTTTCTTTCATGCTGCAATCTAGCATAACTCAGTATTAGACTGAGCCATGAGCTACACATTTCAGTTACTCTCCAGTATTGTAATCATGCAGGCTTGAGCAGGAGCAGACTATCAAAATATTAACTATTTCTTCTCTCCTCTTCTTTGTGAATGAACAAGACTCAGATTTTCTTTTGATTTCTCCTACTTGCATTTCTCCCTTTTTTGCATTTTTCTTTTGGGTAGTTCCTTCAGTGAAAAGAGCAGTTCCGTGAGCATCACATTTTTATGTGCCTGGTTTCCTAAGGCATTCTGTGTTTAAAACCTGCTTAGTAGCCCAAACTGCTGGTTTTTCATTTGTCACTATCAACACTAATATGTGCTCTCTGCTCTACCTGGGGACACATTCTCACAAAGCTTCTACATCTTAATATAGCAGAGGCTCACATCACCAGATTTGGTAGGCACTGGTGCATCCAGCTACAAAGCCAACAGAGAGATTGCATAAATTTCTTTCCTTCAGAAATACATTAGAAAATACAAATGTAGGTTGTCCTCAAGTCTGGATTGCTCTCATTTTTCATGTACCAGAGGTAAAATAGCCAGAATGTACACATACACAGAAGAAATTATGCACACTGCCTTGCCTTACACAGTGGACCTGGACTTGTGTGGTCCAATCCTGTTCCATTTTTTACCCCATCACCTGGAACCTCCAGAACTCGCCACCAGTCAAAGGACTTCCACAAGGAAGCAGCAGGGGTTCACAGCTCAGATACTGTGCCCACCTTGTGTTAACAGCCAGTTAGACTGCCTGGTTGCTGAGAAGTTGATTATTCTTTGAAAAGACAGTGGGCAACCTTAGATTTGAGCCACTATGTTATTCTTAGAGTGGTTTCCTAAAAGAAACAGAGGCCACAGATGCCTCCTTCCATTCCTTGACAGTGGCCTGCAATGTCCATCTCCAGAGCAGTGGTGTAGGAATCCAGCTCCCTCAGTAGATTGTATTAATCAACAGTTATGAACATAAAGCTGGATTTCACTCCCGTGCTTATAAGGTTTCCCCCTGCTGTGCTCTGATTGCTTCAGCTTTTTGGCATAACTCAGCATGACCTGCCAGATGGCTTACTCACAAAGGGAATTTTCTTTCAGATAGCTTCTGGAATTTTCCCCATGACAACCTCTTTTTGTTCTGGATATTTCTGAGCTCTTCCCATTCACTTCCTATAAATGCAGAAAACCCCAATGCACATCTCTTCCTCATTCATCCCCTCCCCCACAAAAAAACAAAATTGCAACATTTTACAGCATTCAAGTTATAGAAGGAAATAACACAATCGTCTCCTTTACAGTCAGTCACTATGAGTTTCTTTTAAAAGGATTAGCCTCAACCTCAAAACATTTTTTAAAAAAATTACAGGTAATTTGTACTGAATTCCATGTAGAGTTATGTACATTAATGTAGAGTTATCTATGTTAACAATTGAGGGCTGAGAAAATTTTGTTTACCCCAAAATCTGTTTGTTCGGAGATAATGAAACCATTTTTTTCTAGCAAACTTTAGTAAATATTTTGACTTCTACACAATGTGTGCCTGCTTTTCCTCAGAACTCAGCTCCATCTAAAGACTCTTTTACATTTACTTCTCTTTGAAAAATCCCAGTGTTCTTTATGTTTTGTAGATGTTCTTTGATGATTGAAAAGGGACATCTCTAGTTTCTTGTGAATAGTTTTTTGGGCCACAGGGAATATTGACTTTGTACCCTGCCATGTATTTGCAAAGCAGTTCTCTTACAGTTGCTGTGCAATTTTGGTTTCAGTCTCAAAATAAGGATTTTGGAAGTTTTTAATTTGTTTTTGTTCTTTCTTATGTAATTTTTTTCAGGGCAGTTTCTGCGTGCTGATATAAATCACGGGTTTATTGTTAACTTTGAAAAGCCTTTTTGTCTGAACATTATTTCTCTGGTATTCCCAAGCTTTCCTATTCCTCAGGTTTCCATTCAAAGTTACACTCCTTTTTTATTTTATAGAAACTGAATCAGGCTGGTCATAAACCTTGGAAAAAGCCCAAACCAGTTTCTTCTTCTGGCTCTTCTGATGAAGTAAAAGAAGTGTCCTGTTGCCTTGCTGTTCACAATTTTTCAATGTTTTTAATTCTGTAGCTAAGAGTTCTCACACACTTTCTGTAAACATAAGCCATGTTATGTCTAACTGACCGAATGTTTTCATTCCTTCTCCTAAGGCGGAGAAGTTTGATTGATCTCTCCTTTGGCCTATGTGGCTGAAGGGTAGTAATTGTCATTCTCCAATCCGTGAAGTTTTCTAAAAGTGTATAAAAATAAAGAAGCCTCCCTCTGAGAGGGGGCTTGGGGCTCAGTCTCTCTCTTTCAGAGCTGGTGTCTGTGTGTTCCTTCGTGTCCGCGTGCGACAGTGTCCTTTCCTTCTGGAAGATTTAGTTTTCGATTCTGAGAATAAGTCATCTGAATGTGGTAGTCTGATGTTGCGACCGCACTGAGCAACATCACAACTAGTAAAGATAGAAGAGGGAATAGCATCTCAAAAAATGTCTAAAAGACAGACCTGGAGTCCACTTCTTCTTTGATGAGCCTGTAAATTTGATGGACTTCAACAGGTTCTTGTAAAATTTCTAATTTGTCAATGGATATCTTCGATTTTCTCTTTCAAATAGCTCCTTTGCAATAGAGCTCATTGATCTTTCATAAAATTCACATTTGATTTTGTTAGTTACTTATTCTTTCTAGGAGAGATACATCATTAAATGATTGGCAGATGTGAAGGATTGAAAAGATAATTAAAACTTAGATTAAAGTTCTGCAGATCAACAGCACTGTCTGAATTGTCTCCATTTTAAGCAGTAATAATAATAATAATTTCTCTCTAACCACACATCTAGCAACAAAAAACTGAAGTGGAAATTACTCTTTCAAGAAAAGCAGTAATAATAATGTCTGCCAGTCACAAAAGTCAGAATGAGTTCTTAATCTTTGACTGTTATGAGGCTACTATGAGATTTCCTATGGCATTATTAATATTTATTAATTATTTTCTTTTTGCGTTATCAAAGCCTCACTCTACCTAATGGAACTCACCTTTCCAAAATAAGCACTTATTTCTTATTTCCCTTATTAAAAGGAAAATGAACACCAATCCCCAAACTGAAATTACACTTCAGGGATTACAAATTACACCTTTGGATATTCCATTTGAAAATGGTTGCTTCTTTGCCACCATTTTCCTTGGCTGCCAAGGGCACAAACAGATGTCATAGCAAAGACTTTTAAATATAGGCTGGTTTTACCTGCACGCTGCACCGTCTGTGGCACTCTTGTTCCAACTGTTGAGAACTTCAACTTCCATCCATCGGGCCTTGTTTCAAAAACATGGCTGGAGCACTCTCTGGAAGTACTCCACAAGTACTATGGGGCTTTCTTTGCTTCAGGGAGTCCATTGGGAGCACCAACCTCTTGTTCAAGGAGCCAGGAATGGTGTCAGTGGAGTAAAAGATAATGTTTTCTCTTTATTCTCTTACAGGCACAGGACTACTTGGTAAGGTCTGATTGATCCTTGGAAGAGCATAGAATCACAGAATCAAAGAATGGTTTGGGTTGGAAGGAGCTTGAAAGACCCTCCAGTTCCAACCCTTCTGCCATGGTCAGGGACAGCTTTCACTAGATCAGGTTGCTCAAAACCCCAGCCAAGCTGTCCCTGAATCCTTCCATGGATGGGGCACTCACCCTTTTGGGCAACATGTGCCAGTGTTTCACCACCCTCACAGTCAGGAATTTCCTCCTAATATCCAATTTGAACTATTCTCTTTCAGTTTAAAGTTATTCCCCCTTGTCCTGTCACCACCTTCCATTGTAAAAAGTCCATCTCTTGTAGCCCTCTTCAGGTGCTCAAAAGGACTCTAAAGTCCCCCCAGGGCCTTCTCTTCTCCAGGCTGAACAACGCCAGCTCTCTAGGCTGTCTCCATAGGAGAGGTATTCCAGTGCTCCTATCATTTTTGTACTCCTCCTCTGGACCCACTTCAATAAGTCATCTGGGCTTTATTGCAATTTGCAGGCTGTATATCAGACTTCAACAGGAAAACGGACAAAGTTTTGATTTAAGTGTCTAAGCAACCATAAGAGAGCAAAAAAAAAAAAAATAAAAAGGAAACAAAACCTGTCCACTCAGTTCAGGATGTGTTTTTCTTGCTCTAGATCCTTCGATTTAGAAATCTTTTATTTTTTTCAGAATACATTAGAACAGTTGAGACCAGTAAATATACATAGGAAAAAAATTGGGAAAATATTAGGAAGACAGAGTAATGGAATAATTTATTGTTCATTTGTACCTGAAATGGGCATTGCGAGGACATGTTCACTTATCCATATGTACAACTATTCTTACTGAGGTACAGGTCATGTAAACAAATACCCAAATACACATGTACACAGAAGTCATTTAAATTATCAGTATTGCTGAAAAAATTTTGTTCTTCTTGTCCAGTTTTAAAAATTCTATTTTTCATCTATACAGCCTTGTGCCTTTACATATATGAAGAAGGGTAGATAAGATTGGGGGTGGGGGGGGAAGGGTTTGGATTAAAAAGGGGCACACAAAAATAATTCTGTTTGTATTCGCTCCTGATCTAAAGAGACACCAGAGATTAAAATGTGATCTATCACAGAAGCACAGAAATAAATTATACATATGGCTGCTCTCAGCATGAATATCCATATTCACATGCACAAAAGAACAGTCATCTGCTAATAAGAGTACTTGCCACTTGTCATTAAGCCTGAAAGCTTGCACACACCTATCATGAGGAGTGAAGCTTATCTTGTAAGTTTGGGGACTAAGGGTGTGTGATCAGGTTCAGCTCAAAATTAGACATGAACCAGTTCTGCCTGAGTTCCAAGCCGAGCAGAAGCTGGGTAAGCCAGTTTTCTGCAGCCCCAACTTGGAAGCAATATGTTCTGCTTCTCAAACTTTTCAAGCTACAAATGTTAACCTCGACTCCAGGCTTGTTTGAAGGATATGCAAGGTGACCTCCTGTCCTCAAGCAAAAGACTTAGGAAGTTCTGTCAGGTTGCCCAGCCTAGACATGATGCTAACACCTCCTCTTTGGCTCTGTCTCCCTGAATCTGATTTGACACAGGAGACCTTTTTTGAGTTTAGTATGCCAAAGAAAGTACATTAAACGATAGCACTGGGTTTGCCATGTGTCTTTGATAAGTACCTAGGATTATGTTTGTTCTTCTAATGGGAGCATGACAGCTCTCAGTGGGCATGCTGGGCTAATTCATCAACTGTATCCTCCAGTTAAGTCAAAACCAACTGGCAAATTATAGAAGAATGTCTGGTCATTAATAATCCAGTGCCCAACCGTGATTTTATGCTATTATTCTAGTGTGCCAGATATTCCAGATAATCTCATTTAATTTTCTAGGCCTCCTTAATACTGACATTGCTTTCTCATTTTATGTCAATAGAATGTTTCTTTTTTTCATAAACAGTAATTTTTTGCCTTTATCAATCAAAAGATTAACGATGATCAGACCAATAGCTGCTGCTTAAAGAATTTCATCAGTGACCAGGTTCCAAACTAAATAGTTCTTTTTAGCACAACATTCAGTGCACACTGGGTGTCATTAACACTACATCAAATGCCTTTCTCTCCACAAATTATTGATAACCTTCCCTTGTAACTAAGAATAATTTCCATGATGTGGAAATGCTTATAAATGCTGCTGTGTCTGGATAAAATTCTCCCAAGTTTAGTAAATGCATTTACATGCCCAGTATTAGGAGAGGGGGGGTGGTGGTGATGGTGGTGTTAGTGTTTGGATTGTACATAAACAACACCAGTAAAAAACCAAAATAAAATCTTCCACTCCATCTGAGAGTGTGAAGAGTAGAATTCATACCAAAGAGCACTCTAAAAATGACACTATTCCAATTTTATTTTTACAATATCTCATAAATTTTTTACCTGTAAAGTCACAAATTAGACAGGATGAAGAAAATTTTTTTGAAAAAAGTGAATAAATCAGTCTTTTTCTATATCCTTTATTCAGATAAGACATATCATAGCCTGACTCATTGCAAAAATTCAAAGATTGTTACTATTGTTTTTACAATATATACAAAACTGCCACTGAAAAAATGAGAGGCTTTGTTTTAGCAGGAGCAAGGGCTAATAAAGTTTCATCTTGTTGATCTTTTATTGTACTTTATATTTGAAGTTCTCTAACAGGTCTTTTTTTCTTGTGCTTTAGTGAAAATCCGGAGTTCAGCCATTAAGGAAAAAGTAATCTATTAATCTATTCTGCTAACAAGCCTTACTAAAATCTAAATTTGTGTCTCTGTTGAATAGTTGATCTATGAACAGACTATTTCACCAGTGCAGGAGAGAAACATACTGATTGACTCTCCTGGCCACTGAACTATGTAGCATATAAATACAAATATTTTGTTCTGGTGAAATCCATCTTAGACCAGCTCCTGCTTTTCCTTTGTTTTCATAAATGTAAGCTCATTTCTCTTCCTATTTAATCTTCTCTTCAACTCACTTAATTGACCTTTTCTATAAATTGATCATCTTTCACAGTACTTCAGCATTAATTATTATACCTCTTTCTTCCTGCTATATATCCAGAAAACAAAACACTATAGAAGAACTCACTATAGCTCTCTAATTAAGACTGAATCAAGGATTTAGCTTCATTGTTATGTATGAAAAAGACAGCATGTGTGTTGCTGAGCGCAGAATAAATTTTCTGATCATTTGTATGTAAATCCGTTAATTAGTTTATGAGGAAAAATAATTAAAAATATTGCCTTTAAGAAAGTTAACACCTGCTGTACCTCCCTGTCCCACAGCTTTCCTCACCACCAGGCCCCTGCTCACGGCACCCCTGTGTCAAAGCTGGTCCCAAACAGGGACTGCTGAACCCCAGGACACCCCAGCCCAGGCAGGATTTCCTCCTGTCTCTTCAATGGAGGGCTCAGGTTTTGTTAGTACATGGTTGATCTTGATCCCCTTGTTCTTCAGCCTCTATGGATGGGTGAGAGCTGCACAAAACCAGCTAATCAATAGTTATCTGGGTGAGGAAAAAACAAATAACAGAGGAAAGTTTTGAAAAAGTGTCTCAAGGTATTCACTGCTACACAATATTGACAAAGACCCACTGGGAAGCTAAATCTGCCAATCAAACTAATTGGATATAGCAGGAAGTGATGGATTGAAGATGTATGAAAATAACCATCAGTGTGACTGAAAAATGAAATGCCAAATAAATTTACAATAGCAGTCTTATCAAGTATATCAGCCTCCTGTCTGCCTAACCTGTGGCAGAGAAAATAAATCATAAATTTTGGGCTCTCCTGCCAAGATAGAAACATTAATCACATATAGTCTGCAGGTCCTGCTTTGAATAAATGTAACTTCTGACATAATTTTTGGCAAAAACTGCAAAATTGTGTATGCCAGAATTAGGTTTGTAACCAATATTTGTTCTTGTCATAGAAAGCATATCACATAAAATTATGTTAAAGTGCTCTGTCAATCAAATAACCCATTTTTGTAGTATCTCAGAACTTTTTATTTTCTGCTGCTTCTTTACCCTGCTCTTGCATATTTTAATGTGTTCAGAGCAAAGGAATACCTTGGTATCATTATGAAGCTAATTTTATTATAAAATTTTAATTGTAAATTTTAATGTGGCAACCATCACATATTTTTATGTTGAGTTCCTTGAAGAGATCCATTAGAGCAGCCCTAATTATTACGCATTCTTTTCATTTTCATTAGAAATCTGAAATGAGAGATGGAATTGTTTCTTTTAAAGAAAAACTGTAGTTCAACCAGAATTGGAGAGTTACTCTGAAACAGCACTTTTAGTTCATTCTCTTTGTATCCAAGCCAGTGGGCCCTGATTCCTTAGCACCAGTTTGGGGTCAGTATCAGTATCACAACTCATTTTACCTGAGTTAACATCACAATGTGATTTCCAGTGTGCTTTCAGTCTTAAGACTGATCTAGCTTTTAGTTCCTGTATTTTTCCATCAGCATTTTTGATTTCTGTACAGCACAAGAAGACTGTTAGTGTTTGACTTCATTAACCCAATTTGAGTAAGTACTTCAAGCGAGAAAGACAGATACATATTTGCTAGCTTTGCAAGTACCAGTTTCCATTAAGTTAATATTTCTTTTACTTTTCAAGACCTTCTGTATTCCATTGCAAAAGAAACTTCCCAAATAGCTGGCAGAACACTAAGCTGTTCACTGAACTGTCATACCACAAAATGTTTCTGGTTAAAAGTGTTCCTTCTTACCACAGCAGTGTTAAAACTGACTTTCGTAGATCTGCTGAGAAGTCATGCTCATTTTAGGCAAAGTAAATTTTTTTAAACAGTTACAATGGCAACTCAAGGCTGCAGAATATTTCTGTTAAATTTTTGAAAAAATATTATCCTTGATAATGCAGTAAAGTTGATATTGTTGTGCATGTATGTTTTCTCACAGAAAAACAATTAAGGATCTTCTGTATTACCATGTAGTCAAGGTTAGTACCACAGGGATGGGACATAGCATATGTGTATCATATCAACTATAGATGTGCATACTGTATATATTGTGCTATGTACAGCATACATCTATAGGACAATACATATCTATATCTATACATACAGTGTATGCTGTACATAGAGTGTACAGACATTACAGACAGAGTATATATACACATTAGTGAGTTATTTCAGGCACTGGAATAGGCTGCCCAGAGAAGTGGTGGGATCCCCATCCCTGGAAGTGTTCAAAAGCCATGTGGGTGTGACAGCTGGGGACATGGTTTAGTGGTGAACATGGTGGTGCTGGGCTAATGGTGATGATCTTAGAGCTCCTTTCCAACGGGAATGATTCTATGATTTAGTATCTGCATGTGATATTTACTAATGTACAATACATATACTGTACGCATTTATACACATTCTACTTGAATAACCCTTTCTGTTTCCTTCTTTTGCTGAGAGTAGAAAGAGATGAAAACAACCCAACTGAATCAAAGCAAACCAACAACAAACACACCAGCATTAAACCCAATACCCCCTGTCAGGAACTATCGAGTAACTCAGTGGGGGCTTTTGGGCTCGTATTTGGACTTACAAAGCAACAACTCTGTGAATAGTGGCACTGTGAATGTTACCATATTTTTAGTGAAACACACAGATTATAATGTGTACATAGATTTGAATGTAGTGATTTTTATTGTTGTCATTGACCATATCACCAAACTGATAATGAATTAAATATTAGGAGAAGAGAAAAACATTCAAGACATTTCTCTTGAATTTAGTTCCTTATTGTATCAATCCTCAGGCTCTCTGATGGCATCAGAATGGTCAGCTGTGATTGCTTGTGCAAAACCTACAGTTCTCTTAATGGATATGAAAGCAACAATAACAGTAATGAATGCTTCAAGAAAATAATTCTAGTCCATAGGCTAGATTGTCGCCAGAGTTACTGCCAGGTCAGCTGCTGCTCTGTAAGGTGTCAGCATAGTCAAACATCAGTGACAGCTAAAAAGGATCAGCTATTCTTGCACTTGTCTCTGATCTTCTTCTCCACATGCTCTGAAAGAATTTAAGAACATGTTCTACTCCTCTTGAAATGAGTGCATCTAAATTTTTCCTCTCACGCATCAGAAATTTTTTTCCTCTAGTTGAATGGTCAGATTTTGGAACTGCAATAAGATCAGAGAGACAGTAAACCACCAGCAAATGTGCTTTATATTTAGTGGGACAGATGGTCTCAATTACCATATCTTGTTTCTTGTGCCCTATATTTTCCACTTACCCTGTTAGACCTTTCATATATTTCTAATGAGAAAATTGGTTAGATTTAAAATTTTATTTTAAGAATTTTTTTTTTCTGAAAGCCTTGGTTTAATAGATGAGTTTAAATTATTTTTCTAGGAAGAAAGCCAATGTGAGACAAAGGCATTTTCCCAGAAGAGAAATGGAAAATATTGCTGTGTAAAAATTCAGTATGTTACTGTGTCGTGGTCTAACCTCAGCTGACAACTAAGTCACATGTAGCCACTCACTCATCCTCCGCCAGTGGGATGGGAGACAGAATTTAAAGAGTAAAAGGAAATGCATGGGTTGAAATAAAGGCAGTTTAATAGGCAAAAAAAGCACCACACATGCCAAAAAAGCAAAACAAGAATTCATTCCCCACTTCCCATGGGCAGGCAGGTGTTCAGCCATCCCCAGGACAGCAGGGCTCTATTATGCCTAAAGGTGACTTGGGAAGACAAATGCCATAACTCCAGATATCCCCCCTTCCTCCTTCTCCCCCCAGCTCTAAATGCTGGTCGTGGCACCATGTGGTCTGGAATATCCCTGTGACCAGCTGGGGTCAGCTCTCCCATCTGGGAAACCTCCCAGCTTCTTATGCACCCCAAGCCTGCTCACTGGTGAGGTGGGGTGAGAAGCACAAAAGGCTTCGACCCTCTGCAAGTCAATAACTAAACCAGTAGTAATAAAAATATTATCACCACCATTTTCAGCCCAAATCGAAAACACAGCCCCATAAAAGCTGTAGTGAAGAAAATTACCTCTCTCCCAAACCAAAACCAGTACATGCTGTTATCAAAAAAAGTTTAGTCTTGGGTTAAACCAGATTTTTGCTCTATAGTCAAATATCTTAAGATTTTGACTAACATCTGAATGGAGCAGAGTCAGTTCCAGGTAAGAAAATTAATTTTCCCTCTAGACACTTTGAAGTTCCATGGGAATTGGGAAGCTCTAATTGATTACAGAACAATGGCTTCACTAATGGCTTCAGAAAGGGTATTACCAAGTTTTATTTGTGTGTGTGCGTTTGTATTCTGTACAGCACTGTTTTTCCAAAAGCATTTTCACCGAGTCTAGCCCACAAAGAATGACATTAGCATTGCATTTGTTAGCATTAGATGGTATGCCATTATTATAAGAGGTCAGAATAATAGCACCAGAGCCTGGAAATGATGCTGGTCTACCCGGGTGGAAATTGAAGCCAGTTGCGATTTGCAAGTGCATCTGTGGTATCATAGTTCTTCCTGTTCTAAATCATTTAACATTGGCTCATTTAGGAAAACAAAACATCCTGTATATTCATTAAAATATTGTTATTAATACCAAATTATCATTTTCAAATTACAAGAAATGTAAAAGGTGATGTAGTTATGGGAGTCTACTACTGGAAAAGTTTATGCAAAAGTTATTAAATACCTGTTTAAAACAAAATCATAGATCAACTTGAAAAACAAATATGTTTCTGACCATGAATTCATTTTTAGCCTAATTTATTTTATTTGCTGAAAACTAGTGTAATTTCTTGGCTACTATAATTCTTTCTTTTAAATACAATCTATGTAAAACAATATAAAACCTGGGGTTTTCTTTACTGTGGCAAATTTTATGGCTTATCACCACTTTTTACTTTTGTGTTTTGGTTTTCAATCATGAATAACAATGCATCTAGCTTCATCAAAGGGAGCAAGTATTTCTACTTGTTAATTTATCAACAGGAAAAGCATACTAGTGGCATGAAAGGGATCTCTTACTGAATAAGTAAGTGTTTCAGAAATCTTTAATTATAGAAAATCACACCAAATATTCATAAAAATATTTACAAGGTTCTGTTGTCAATAAACACATCTCTTTGGTGGTTGGTTGGTTTTTTGGGTTTTTTTAAAGTCTCTTCTGAAATCCCCTTTTTTCTTATTTATATCATTAGGGTTGAATGCTGCTGTATTTCCCAGTGTGCCAGATGGTTGGAGAAATGAAGATACAATCACCTCTCACGAAATTTACATAAAAATGAATGTACTGACATCAAATTAAATTCAAAGGAAAAAAAAAACTCACAATGACCTTGATGAAAGTGGAAAAAAGAGAGAGGTGAGGAAAAAACCCCAGCAACTGATGTAAGAGGAACTGTAAAATGTCTCCTACTGTTTTAAGTATGTCAATTCAAGAATTCTTCTATTTTTATTTTTGGCTTTTTGTTGCTTGAGGAGGTGTAGAACAGAACCTGAGATGCAACTATGCATCTATTCTGTAGATACAACCCTTCAGCTAAAACATTAAGGAAACAGATATTCTCTTTCTTTTCCTTCCATTTGTTATTAAGCTGTGGTACTGACCTTCCCCAAATTTATTGTAGTACAGGTTTCACAGAACTTGTCTTCATTTTGAATTAATTGCATTAGAATACTTTTGAAGGACGCGAGGCACCTGCCCGGAGATACGCTCCATTATAGTTTAGTAGCATTCAATATTTAATAGCTTCTGCTTTTCAGAAGCTTTCTTCAGAGGATGTAGATGAGAGTTCAGGGAATGAAACAGAATATAGAAACTCCCAGTTTTAAGCCACGCTGTCAGAAAAATCTGCTAACTGTACATTATTGCTGCGAATTTGAGGACTCTTCATGACATGATCCAAATAGCAGATAAAGGCCAATTCTGAACAAATATGTATTATTACAGCTGTTACTACATAATTAAACATAGCAAGTATGGCCCATTGTGTACAACTCAAAGACAATTTTTGAGTCTAGAAAATGTACTTTGAAGCCAAGTAATTTTTTTTCAGTTCTTTACGTATTACTGATGATCAAACATAGCATAGCTAGTGATGCCTCAAGATTGGTTGTCTGAATTGAGAGGCACGGACGTCCTTATGGATCTGATGGGTATCTGCTTGTGGCATCTAAAACCTGAATCTAAAGCGGATCTCTGCTTCACCAATTTTTTTTCCTAAAAAAAAATCCCTTCTGTCTTTTACCTCACTATTAGGGGAGCTGCAGAGACATAAGCTAAAGGTAGTTTGCTAAAGGTTATGTTGCTTCTGCCGTGCTGTATTTTGCACATGAATAAAATGAGAAGGCTGCAGTTTCCAGTCAATCAATGTTTGATGAAATAGCAACACTTTAAAAAGTTCAGCTTAACAGTTGCAAGCTTTCACTTGAAATATGGCATTTTTGTGCCACCTTCTTGAAAGTTCATAGCAACTGTTGAAGACAGTAAGAAAATTACTGGTAATTTTAAATCCTCAGCTTCATTTGACAGCTCTGTGCTTCAGGATTCAACTTTTTTTTTCTTTTTTTTTCCCCCTGTAGACAGTACATTCTCTGTGAATTCACTAGTTCTGGACCTGACACTTATTCATCGCCTTGTTCTCCTTTGATTATGTACTTGGCAATTGCTCATGCTCAGCCTTGGAAATGGGAGACACTGTGTGAGTGCAAATAAATGTAAGCTAGGAAATTAAGGTTATCTTTTATGGCTTTTAAAGTACATGTAATAGAATCTTTATCTTCCCACTGGACAGTCAACATCTCATTTGGAGCAAAAAACTCCCCAAAATGCTACATTTCCCATTTGAAGCATCATTGAAGGGAAGCAGAGATGGGACATAACAGTTACCTCATCAGTGGCTCATCAGCTTTAAATTTGGCTCTCAGAGAGGCCACTGTATATATTTCAGAATAATGCCAAATGCCAAGAGTGCTAAAGGGAACTATTTTTAATGTACTCATAGTTCCTTTGCCTTCTGTGAGGCTGGTTTGTGCCCACAAACATGATACATTTTGATTTTGTTTTGGGTTGAGTTTTTTTTTTTCAAATGTAAGGTTGTTAAATACAAAAAAATGATTATGTGCTTGTAAAATGAATGTCCAATAAGCATTTTTCATATGGAAAAAAACCACATAATCTATAATATTTTGTGAGAATTAATAGATGTAATATACTAGAGGATTATTGCTTTTTATTATTTCTATTAATATTGTCTTCAGTCTCATTAAATCTTCCTTACTTTTTTCCTCAGAAAGCAAAAAGTAAGTACAATAAAATGAACTAAGAAGCTTGAATTGAATTAAGAAGCTTCAATGCTAATAGCCATAATATATTCTAATCAACATCTTCAGGAAAACATCTGTCCAAGTTGGAGATGCTGAAAAAAGTAGTTTATGGGGACTTTTTAGGTTGAATAGGAAAAAGATGGAATTTCAGGAGAAGTTTGTCATCAGGATTACCAACCTGGTAACTGATATGAAAGGTACATGCAGCTAAAAAATAAGGAATGTACTGCAAGACAAGAAAGGAAGATCTCCGAAACATAAATAAGAAAGGAAAATCTCCAAAACATAATTATGTGTAGTCTTCATTTCACCTTTCTACCCTGCTTACCTGCTATAATTAGCTCACGGTTTTCTTGCCAGTGATCTCTGTGTCAGTGGCTAAAACACAAAAAAGCTGTAACTTATTCAACAACTCAGACAATTTGTTAGTTTTTGACCAAAAAGGTTTTCTTTCATCTCTGGTAGCAGTTTTCCAATCCAGCTTGGGGCCCAGGTACTATTATGCATTGGGTTTTTTTCCAGGAACCAGGGCAAATCAGATGATAAGCATCCCTTACCGGTCTGCTTGGGATGTGGGCAGTTTCTGCATGTGGAAAAGAGAGCAGACAGCTGGGAAAGGTAGCGTTTTCCCAACAGCAGTCCCCGGAGGATATGTGTTAGACAGCAGTGGCAGCTGCATGGGTCAGGGCTGTAACTACTGATAAGAAGAGTCTATTTCTCTGCCTAAAGCACCATCAGCTTTCTTTCATCACCAGTAACTTAGGAACTGAAGGGTAGGGCTGGATTTGTAGACGTTGCCTGAGAGCACCTTGTGAAGTCATATGAAGCTAAAGAAATGCTTTTCACTCTTTTGTATGGGATTTTCTTGGTAGATAAAACTAGCCCTCGGGTTCAGTGGTGTTAACAGCATAAAGGGTGATTTAATCAATGGGTATCTGTTAGGGATGAATCAATCCTGAATATATCACTGGCATCACAACTGGAGATCCTCTCGTGAGCTATCAGGGAAGAGTTAGAGCCATAGTGCATTTGATAACATTCTGGGAAGGAAAACTGAGACTTTTAGATACTCAAACTACAATTTAAGCTGTAATACTTTTTTCCAGTTTAGATTATTCACTTTTGCTTGTTCTTTTTTTTCAACTAATTTTCTTTCTTTTACTTACTTTTTCAGACTTTTTCCTTTAAGGTGAATTTTTCTCAAGACTTCATTTAGACAGCAATTTGTTTTGCTAGCTTTAGTTAATCAAAAATGAATAAGCAGACATTTCAGAAAGAGTAAATAGACTTCTTACAAGGAGTCCCACAGGTAAGACAAGGAGTACAAGTTAATCCTGGGGAGATTCACATTAGACATAAGAGAACAAATTTTCACAATGAGAACCATCAGCCACTGGAATAGTCTGCCTAGGGAAGTGGCAGATTCCCCAGTGCTGAACAATTTTAAGACTCAGCTGTACATGTTGCTGCATCATCTTGTCTAGACAATGCTTTTGCCAGGAAAGGTTGGACCAGATGATCCCTGATGTGCCTTCAAAGCTGGTCTTCTGTGGCATTTTACCCAAGACTGTCACAGTTCCTTTTCCTATAATTTTCCTTGCAGGTGAGAATTAATTTACCAATCTGTTGCTATCTTTCTAGCTAAGCTGGTTGAATACAATTTTACTGAATTCTTGAACATCAATATCATTGTTTCCTAATTTATCTTTAAAACAGATACTATTTTTGAAAGTACTTGATTTATTTAATTGATTGTGAGTTCTTGACTTCTTTTCCTGCCCAAAGGCTTCACCATGTGAAACTTTTTCTTCTGGGAGTTATTTCACAGTATGTAATAAGAAAAAAGTTAAGCAGTCAAACTCTATTTGACATATGAGCTGAAATGCTAAATCCTCTGCTATCAGCTGTAAGCAGTTAGGCTCACAAGTAAGTCAGGGGCATAGTTAAATGGGATTCAAGCCAAAAAAATGGAATCGCTTATTGAAGTAGTTACTCAGATAGAGGAATGGGGGTCAAATGCTGGGCTGTAATGAAGAGTATTAGCATAAACTACTGACTGGATGAAAAGTTTTCAGAAGGGATTTATGCTTTGTCAAAGGACTTTTGTACATTTTGCTGCCTGGAATGATTTGTATGAGACATCTTTCACAAAAGTAAAAGTGGAAGGATGTGATTTCCGTTCCTTTTGGTCATTCTTTACAGAGTACTGAAATACAGAGACAAATGAGATGGTTTATTAGTCTTGAAACTATATGATACTTATCTGTCTGCTTAAAAAATAAAGAAAACTGCATATTACAGTTGCAGGTACAATCAAGAACAGTGTGAAAACCATGCTGAGAAGCATCAATTGTCATCCATCATTGAGATTCCCTGTATCACTGACAAAACTTAGGACAGCCACACATAAAAAGAAAATCCAGATTAATATCTGCAACATAGTTTTCCAGGCTTTCTATCACCTTTTTATTTTCAGATGCACATTTATTTTGAGACATTCCCAATGAAATTGTCCTTTTACCTTAAGTTGGACCTGTCATCCTACCTACTTCTGTCTTTTCCCTTCTCTGGTTCAAACCATGACCCTGTTTTTACTCTGCTTTAAAATTTTCCCTAATAATTAGTCTTCTCTCCCTCTGCCTCTTAACATAACACTGTTTTCTTGCTAAAAAAAAATAAAAGTATTATGCAATTAACTGCTTCTTCTGGCTCTTCACCCCCTTTTCCATCACTATTGCTTTCCTGACCTTGCTGTTCTGGATGCTTTGCAAGTCTGCTTGTCACAAACTTTGCCTTCCTGCTCCCAATAACATTATTCTCATAATTATATTAATTATTTTTTCTGTGCTTGATGTCCTTGAATATTCTTTTGGCATGTCCAAATCACCTCTAATTTTTTGTTGACATGGAAAATATGATCATACACTCATTTGCTATTCTTTAGTAGCTGCATTTGTAATTTAATTGTATCATTTGTTAGCAGTTCCTCAGAATTCATCTTCTCTCTGGTATGCCATGATGTCATCCGTGGTAACCCAAATTTGATCCCTCGTCTTCAAGGCAAAAAATTTATCTACAAGACACCGTTTTTTGGGGGGGGAAAAACAACATCTACTTTATTTTGGTTTCCTTGAAAGATTCATTCCTTTGAAGGCATCTGTCTAGAAAGATTCTTCTGAATTCTGAAGAAAAAGAAATCCATCTTTAGACAGAGTCTTACAGAGAATCTTGGGTAATATTACTTTATTTATTCTGGTTGGCATGGGGCTACTTTTCTTCATAGCCCCCTGCATGATGCTGTATTTTAGATTTGTGACCGAAGCCGTGCTGATAACACAGGGATGTTTCAGCTGTTGATGAACAACTTCTGCATAGTATCAATGTCTTTTCTATTTCTTACACTGCCCCGCTTGAGAGTAAACCTGGGGCACACAAGAAGCGGGGAGAGGACACAGCTGGGAAAGCTGATCCCAGCTGACCGAAGGGATGTCCCAGACCATGTGGTGACATGTCAGAGTTGGGTGGAGGAAAGTGGGGTTTTCCCAAGGTGGCTGTTGCTGGGAGACTGCCATTGGTCTGTGGGTGGGAGGTAGTGAGCCATCGCCTTTGTGTCACTTGGAGTTTTGGGTTTAGCTGTTTGCTTGCTTTGTTGGTTTGGTTTGGTTTGGTTGGTTGGTTTTTTTCATGTATAAAATAATAAAATAATCCCAAAATTTGTACTGCTGAAGAGGATAGCATTTAAAAAATATATTAAGGAGTTTAAAAAAATTTAGACTAGGAATGAATATTGAAGGCATTTCAAAACACATTTTCTACTACAGCTTAAATCAGATCTACTTAAATCTACTACAGCTTAAATCTTTCTCTTGCCTAGTAGACCTTATAAACCTGGATTTTCTCTTTTTCTGGGGGTGCACTCCCTGAAAAAAAATATATTTCCAAGTAAACTGACTTGGTCATTCATCTGGGGGAGGTTTGGTGGGGGTTAGAATATTTAGTATATGTGATACATATTTCCAGAGAGTTGCCCATCGAAATTACTTATATTGAAACTCATCAGATGGAAAGTCTTAAGAAAATGTTTTTTGAACAGTAAAACTGTTTCTCAACATATTTCTTAATTGTAAGATGTGGGATTTTCTGTGAGAAGATATTACTAATGGAAAATTCTAAGCAAACTTTTATTCACATCCCTGACTATGATGACATAGCCAACTTCAATTTTTCATGGAATCAAAATGTTCATTTTTAAGATGAGAAAATAACAGCCTTACTTTAAAATTTAAATTAAGTTCTATTTTTATGATTTTCAATTAAGCTTTACACCCCTATATATTTTTTCCTGTGTACATAATATTTTTAGATGATAATTAAGTTCAGGAATAGTCATGTTCACTAATTAAAACCTCTTCATGTTAGATGACATCGCTTATATTACAGAATTTTATGTCAAATGGAAAATGTTAGCAAATGCTTCATTACAGAATTTACACCTCTGCTGCTGGGGTCAAACACAACAAAATTCTGCTGAGTTCTGAGTTTTTGTGGGCAGAACACAGCAGCTCTTGTGATGTTCTTGTATTATTTTCTGCCATTTCTCAAGTACACTAAAAGCTAACATAAAATAAGAGAGTGTTTATTTCTTACTCTTATTTTGCCTCCAATCTGTATTTGAATTCATCAGGGTACTCTTTGATTAGTTGCTGTGAATTTCACAATAGCAGCATCTGGGATTCTTTGATCTTGCCAAATTGTTTTTATTCTTTATAGCACTCGTTAAAGAAGTAATTAAAAAAACAGAAGCAGACCTTACAACCCTTAAAAAAAAGTTATCCTTGAACAATAAGAGAAGGAATTGTGTATAACGTCCTTCCCGCTATTCACTGATAAGGCTTTGTACCAGATTTGTCACTTCTTATGAAGGAAAGTAGCTCTGCTTTCCTCATTTTATTCATGGCATCATAGGCATGTCCAAAGGGTCCATGGCTGCTTCCAGCCCAGTGTTTGGAGAAACTTTGTGTTTTGAACAGGATTGTTCCCATTCTCACGAGCTGGGAGCCTCCATTCAGAATCATTCATCTCTATTTGGAAATCCTGTTTCATCTGGAAAAGTCCAGTCCTAGAAAACATGGCAGAAGTATCATGCTGAAAACTTGTGAGCAGCAGAGCAGTAGCTGTAGTTTTAAGGTGCTGACTGGGTGATGAGTGTCTCCTAAGTTGCAATGTCAGCAGCTTTGTCACTTGTTAGCACTGTTCATTCTCCAAATGCCTAAGGCACAGAGCAGAGCTCTTCCCATACTGACACTGGGGACGTGATCTGCAGTCAAGGAGAACATATTGAATGAGAGGCAACATCACAAATTTTATAGGCAAGGCAGATTTATTTCAAAGTATGCTCCATGTAGAGGATATGTATTTATTCATATAACTTATGTGTTCTGAAAATTCAGAGAAGTAATTTATGCCATCATACTGTGACAATTCCCTGTCTACTCATTATACATGCATAACTACCATCCCACTTGTGTTTTCATTTGCTCTGTCCAAACACTGTCTGTTACACTTTTCCTCCTCTCTTCAGCAATGATGGACTTTACAGCTAAGAAGGAAATTAGCAGCAGGTACAAGATCATTTTGAAACTACGTAGAAGCCATTTTTATTTCTTAACTTAGTAGCAGGAAAATTTTTTCTCAATCCTCTTTCTTATTCTGATAGCAGTTTGAAATTCTTGTTCCTCTTAAAGGGTTTAATCGTGGCTTGCTCAGCATCCTATGCAAAAAAAAAAAGCGGCTCTTGACTAATTTTCGTAAGACTTATAATAAAAACAAAATGGAAAACATTCTATAAAATTACATTATAGTCTACAAGCATAAGTTATAGTGCTATTGGAACTGAGAGAAACATTCAAAGTTCTTTCTTTAAAATACTCAGCAGCAGCCAAATTTTAGTATTTTTTTGAAAAAAAATTTTAAACTCTCAAAGCTTGCATGACTGCAAAGTCTAATTATAATAAAACATGTGGTACTTTTATCTGGTTTTAAATGTGTCTCCTGAAACAAAAGTTGCTTCAAGTTTAATACAGTATCAAAGCATGCTTGAGCAATTCCAGTAACATATTTGGTCAAGAAATATGAGAATTATAAAGAAAACCATGGTTACTGTTCATCAGCAGCATTTAGGTGCTGGCGTGTGACACTAAAAACTGTCTGAGCATCTAGGAGGCTGCAAAAGAAAAGCTATTAATGACTGCAGAGGGCAGAGGAAGCAATGTCTGAAAGCTGTGAGGAAGCTTCCTGCTATAAAGCAGAACGTACTAGACTCTGCTGATGATTATTCTACCTCGTTATTTCTAGACGGCCCCTTCTAAAATCATTCTTGTATTGCAGCAGGCTTTATGCAAACAGCAAAACAGACAGAACAGCTTAAATAGCTTCTCATTTAAACAGATAGCAAAAGCAACAAATGTGATAACTTGGCCAAGTTCACAAAGCAGGCTAGGGCACTGAGCAGAGCCTCTCTTCTTGGACTGCTTTACAGCTGCCTTATTCTCTCTAGGCATAACATATCATCATTTTGTTCAAGCATTTCTTTGGAGCTGGGGCAGGATTTTGGGGGTTTTTTTCCTTCTTACTCACTTGTACACCTATGCATCACCAAAATTTCTGTTGGAAGAAACATTGTCATTTCCTAATCTGTCAAGTTATAGTAAAATTTGGCCTTTGAGCAGCAATCTCAGTTTCATCCACTTTGTTCTTCCTCGCTGTAAAATGGATGAAATGAAGAAACATCAGAAGTCATGTTTAAATCCAGAACAACATCACAAGACATCCTAGGCAGTTTTCCATTAAGAAGAGAGCAACTTCTGTTCTAGCACATCTCCAGCAACCATAAGCAGATCTGTCTTCAGCCACAGAGTTGATCTAAGCCAGAGGTTTCCCAAACACAGTGTTTTGAACATTCATAGCACCTTTGAAGGTTGGCTGCCCAAATGCAGCCCTGGTAGAACTGGTAGAAACATCACCCACCTCTGGGATTTCCACGAGCTGGCTTTCGTATGTGTGCCATGGAGTAACTCTGTTTGGCATTAGCTGTCCTTCTGCAATATCTGCTTCTTACACTGTGTGAGAAAAACTGGGTAGATGAATGCTACAGCAGCAGGACCTGCATTTTCCAGCTGAAGTTGCAGGAACTTGGCTAAAGGCTCAAATACCTTGAGACTGGGGCATTGTCAGGTAGCCTTTAGTGAGTGAGGTAGAGGTATTCCACATAATTTTCTGAGACCCTAGAGGAGAAGAGTCTAGACATGGATGGGCAAAGAAAATGAGCCTGGATTAAGAATCCACAAATGGAAGACAAACAAATATATACTAAGCTGGGCAAATGCAGGGCAGAAATCAGCAGTGACTAGGATATTCATTCATTCTCACCCAAAGCCAACCCTCAAACCCTTCAGTCTCACCTCTCCTATAGCAAATAAATGAGAAAACCAAAAGTACTGCCACTTCTCCAGTTATGCTCCACACAGGGAATGAAAAGTTCTCAATGCCATTTTCTGGTTAGCTTGGGTGGTATGGGCTTCACATTTGCAGGTGACTGTGAATGACATGAAAATGTCATGATGGAGTTTTGGTTTGCTCCCTTTTGCCCGATGTAATAACTACTGCATGGGCATACACAGACATACACACACGATCTCTCTCTTTCAAGTGAGTCCTTTCATATACACAGATTACCACTACAGTCCTCATAATTTATATTTGGTGATATAGCAAGTATGAGTAAAGCAACTACAGCATCAATTCATTTTGATAAAACTGCTTGTAAGAGATTATTTACATTGAAAAAAATAATTGAATCTTCTTTTTCTAGCAATACAATTTTTCAAGTTCTTGCCAGTTGTGGTTTCATTTTGCAGGTTTTTTTACTGGTTGGTGGTTGGTTGAATGGTCAGTTTGGGGTTTTTTTTGTATTTTGGAATCATCAAGATATTAAAGATTGGTTCTAACAGCGTATCTTTTTGGACTGAGCCATGCCAGCTGGAAAAAATTACAAACCACTTTCATGTTGCAGCATATTTTGAATGTGACAATGTCAAAAGTGTCAGCACATTCTTCTGATAATAATAAGCAAGTATAATAAAAGTTAATGTTGCTGCCTAGGCATATCCATTGTCCAGAGCTATGAATCCACTCATTAGAAGCACTACAACATTTCTGAAACCAGTAATTCCTGAACTGCCATGTGCTGAAAAAATACTTTTGGTGAAGTAGCAAGCCTGTCTTGCACCGTACATGCTTAACTTGAAATTAAATCTACCTTTTCATAATTTTCCCTAATTCACCACTTCCTCTTCTCCTGCTGGTTGCATTTAGCTCTTCGGGCACCTCTGTTTATCCATCCTAACCTTTTCCAAAGTGCTGGAATGGCATCTCAAGCAGCCTGCTGTTTTCTTGTTCTCTTAAATCAGCAGTGACAAAAATGAAACCTACTTCAAGAGTGGCAAGAACTGAAAAGTAATTACTTGCACACAAAATTAAATTAAATATTATTTTTCATTTCAGAAGTTTAATTTCATGCTGTTTGCTGCCATTTTTTTTCCACTGATGAATGACTGTAGATGATTTTTTTCACTAGTCATCTACCTTTAATTTTAGATAGATGTTGATTGGTTAAAAGGGGAGTTAATGAAAAACTTCTTTAGAAGGAATAAAAGTCTGGCATGACATAATAGTTGATAACACTAACTGAAAGTCTCTTCATAGTCGATGCAGCTCATCTGTGCAATCAGACTGCAGCAGTCCATAGTAACTCAGTTTCTCTTTCACAAGACCCAAACAGTATATGATGGTAAAGCACATTCATTATCAATCAAGGGTGAAGAAATAAAGGCTGAGGCACAGGAAGCCAGGTTTCTGAGTCATGTCAGCGAGACAATTTAATTAGGAATGGAGCATAAATTAAGACAAAGGCACCTAAAAGATGAAAATTCAGCTCAGGCTAAGAGCAGCAGACTGATGTTTCCTGCTATACTTAAACACCCTATTCTCCCTTGGTGGCTGCTCTCATTATTGGAGTACAGATGGTGAAAACACATACTGTTCAAATTTACTATGTTCATTCACAAGGATGTTAGTTAAGAAAATAGTGTTAGTCTAAACATTATAGCTCCATTTATGCTCTTTTTATTTTTTTTTTCACTTTTCAGCACTAAAATAAATAAACCTGCATATGCAGTTACTGAAATGTTCCGTGTACTTTCTAGTGATGGAAAGTACATGATGGCTGGTTTGCAGACACTGCAGTCCATTACAGAACAAGATAATTAAAATTAAAAACTTTAAAAACACATGTAATTTCCTCAATGATTCTTAATGCCCTCTCTTGAGTCATTGCAATCATTGTGTAAATATGTTATTATAGAGTTATGAGATGTGATCTTTACTTGATGCTCCCAAATTACTCTTCACTAAGTCAAGTTTGCTGTCACAAGGTTTGCTTACTGAAAATGCTCGGTCACTCGCTGATTTCACAGATACTAACAGCTACAAGACATTCGTGGTCCAAGTTAACAGTAGAAGTACAATATCTTTTTATTAACATTTAGGAAATGGATAAGTACTATATTAATAAATATTTCAGATACTATTAAATCATAGACCTAAAAAGACAACCTGAAGTAATAAACCACAGCTATATCTTACTTTTATTCAAGAAATCAGAAAAGCAATGGGACACAAAGTAGAATTACATCCCATAATAACAACGACCAGAGGACCCACAGCCAGGGTTTTCAGCTTGCACTTAGCATACCATGGACAGATATTCTTAAGGGCTTATCATCACCAGAAAGCACCAGCTGCATTTAGATATAAACTAAAAAATAATTGAAGGCACATGAATTTGAAATCCTCATTATAATAATCTTTTGCTAAGTCTGTATTTTACTGGGTAGCAGACAAATTTTCAACCCACATTACATTATGCTGAACTTACTGCCTCATTCCCTCCCTGGTTTGTGGGGTTGTCTGTGTGCATGCACATGCACACACTCTAGTCCCTTTCTTATTCTACCTATGCTTCAGTTTCATCTCCTGTAAACTGATAAGGTATTAATTGGAAAGTGTTAACTTAATTTTTATTTCAATTACAGTCTTTCTATTTCTACACTAAATATTGGCAGGTGTTTGACACCAATTTAACTTTTTCCTCTCCCTTCAGAATTTTCACCATTTTTCCTCCGAAAGCTGAATAAGGCGGTAAGATTTTTTATCAGAAATCACCTAATCTTCTTTTTATTTGTTCTTACCATACGATGTCTGATTTAGGTATCTGCCATCTTATTTGTTGCAGTGTTTCACAATTTGTAAAGACTTTGTAGAGGTTTGCTGATTGAAATGATAAAAGTTCAAAAGACACAGGTAATAGGGCCTGATGTCTTATTCAACCCTTGCTGTCAGTGTAAGAACACTGAAATGCAGTCCTGGGCACAAAGCTAATGGGTTGCACAAAGCTAATGTTTCACATCTCATTCAGAATGAGGATCAGTTTACCTATTCCATTCTTTCTCCAGGCAGTCCCTAAACACAAGGGTGGGTGGTCCATCTAACCCAGCACTGTGCCCCCAGCAGTGGGAAGTAAGAGCAGCTGGCCTGGGAGCGGTACAGAACAGAGTAATCCCACGTCACGTTCCAGTTTGCAGCTCATAGACAAGCCAGCTCTGGTTCTTTGTGTTGATGAACACCTCACTTCAGAGAATTTTTTCAAAGGTGCTTTTAGTATGCAAATCTTTCTGACACGCAAAATATCCTGGAACAGTTGTTCCACAGTTCAATTATGCACAGCCTGAGAATTAATTTTGGTCCTTAGTGGACCTCCAATGTAATTCAGTTTGCTTTTCCAGTTTCAGCAGTATACAACTGGTTTGTAATACACAACAATGTTATGGCTGCCTTTCCCCTAGTCAGCCATGTTTCATGAGTCTCCTTCATATCCCCAAAAAATAATAATTCTCCAGATTACAATGGAATTCTGATTCACCTGGGCTACATGGCAAACCAGCTCAGTGTTGGCAAATGTATGTAAATCAATCAGTTTCAGCAGAAGTGCTGACTCACAAACATTACACATCATGTTATGTAACCACTATCAGCACCATATTTTTCACTGCTACCCACATTCTCCTGTAATGGGCACTCTATTCACTTGGAAAAGCAAGAAAGATGAGCTGCCAAATTATATTTGCAACTCTTACCACAGTTTATGGAAAACTCCACAGACTCTCCTTCAGATCACCATGCTTTGTAGACAGACCTCAGCTTTATCACCGAAATAACCCTGAAGACTTGTGGTTTTGATAACTTGAAGCTTTGCACTGTATTAACTGTGACTTGTGTCCTTCCTTTTTCAGTCTCATGAGCAGCAGCTGAGAGAAAAGAGATCACTGAAGCCCTTTAATTACAGAGTTGGAACTGCACTGCTTTCATACTCCCAAAATAGCAAAGCTTACATAAAAACATTAGCAGCATGAAAATGCAGAATATTGGGAACATCTAGCATGACAAAGATTCAGTAAAGGCAAACAAAACCTCCATTTAGACAACTTTTGATGCAGACAATTCTGTAGTTAACAAGAGAAATGATCCCTCTCCTCATGGTAATGTTTCCCCCAAATCAAGCCTTTTGGGAACAAGCCATCTTCTTTAAAACCATGGGTTATTGATATTTGCACTGTACTAGTGCTGCTCATTGTACCAAAATAAAACATAGCTCCCATGGAAACCCAGAGCATCACAACTGTTTGCTAAGTCACACCTCAGCAATGACAGAATTAAAAGAACCCAAGCAACAACAGCAACTGCAAAGCCTTAAGCAAAAGTACCCTCTTTTATTTTTCTGCTCAGGTCAAAGTGACCGAAACCCTCACGTGGTTCAGTGTAGTACAAGATCATGTCAAACTAATGGGAATCAGGTAGGTTCTTAATGTAATGTCATCGAACAGAAGTTGAAATAAATAAAAGTTGGGTATATTTTTTATAAAACGAATACCTACTAGATGAGTTTTCCTTCTAATCTGTGCTAAACTAACAAAATTTAACTTTGACATATCTGAAGAGCAGATCAAAACAGAGGATTTATGCGTAGAGGCACTTTACCCCCAGATTAACTTTTGAGCATCTGCCTTGGCATAGTGCTAGTAGGGACTACTCTCCTGTAGTCATTACCATCGTAAAAGAACAAGTGGAGCTCTTGGACGCTGTGGTAATTAGAAATCCTATGGCACTTATTAAAAGTGTAAGAGCATTAACATCAGAGCTCTATTCAAATTCCCATTTTGGTGATTATCGTTAGCTCAGTTTTGACCTTTTCCTGTTTCAGCTGGCTGTCAAATTTCTCATTTAACCTCCTAAAGACTAGCAGGTTCATTACTGTTGTCATCCTGTCACTGGTCATGTGCTGCATGCAAAAACTTGCGAAAAATGGTGCATTTTTTGGTAGGAAAGTTTGGATCAGTATTTACCATCTTCACTTTTTGGCAGCTTCTTTGGGGATTCCCATCGGAAAAGGTAATGATTGAACACTGAGCACCTGGCTGCTTCCTCACGGTCCCTAAACCCAGCAGCACCACCGCCCGTCCCTGCAGCCCAGCAGCGCAGCCTCCCCCCGGTCCCCGTGCGCAGCTGCGGAGGGGGCGGGCAGTGCTCAGCCATTCCCCGGTGCCTGACCGTGGCTCCCGGTATCCCGTGACTCTCGGAGCTGCCATCCGATGTCAGACACACCCACGGCATCTGACTTAGCTGCGCCCTCCACAGCCGTTGTGTGCTGTCCCCATACGGTTATCTGGCACCTCCCTGCCACTGCTACAGCACTGAATCCACCACAGGGAGTGGTTAGGAGTATGTTACATTTTACAGACACAAAGAAAACATCCCAGGCATCCAAGCAGATAAGACCCCTTCATCAGCTGAATGTAGATAAACCCTAGCCCTTTCCTGGGCACTGAATGCAGCTGGCCGCGACTGTCACTCTCTGGGCAGAGGATGAGGAGTCTGGTCCTGGAATAGACTTGTGCAAGTAACCATGAGCTGTTAAAGGTGAGATCAGCAATAATTCAAAGGAGTCAGACCACAATAAAAATTTGCTGCTGATGTTTTACATGCAAACACACAGAACACATAATAAGCCACCTGTAAGATATTATCATTCGCAATATAAAAAATGCACCTCGCTGCATTTTCAAGTTTGGGGAATTGCAGACTTCTGTCTTCATCTCAAGAAGAGAGTTTCTGTATTTTGTTGAAATGGAAGAACTTGAAGGCACTTTCCCTCATAGAGGGAACTGCAATGTTGAGTGTACTGCTAGGGGATAGCCTTCAAGTTGCTGCATCTGTACTTCAAGCTGAGAGAGCCAAACTGCATCTGACTCATTGCAGATGATGAGGAAAAAAACTTTAGTGCTGTATCTCAGTTTCTTCAGAGATAGGCATCTGCTTCGGAGAATCAGTTAAAAATTGAGGCTTATACAGTGAGAAAACAATTCTGTTCTCCCCCCAAGGGAGCAAGAAGCTCATCTGTCTTTTCTCTCAAGATGCTGTTGCTTTTTCTAGGAGTCTCCTTCATTCTCCAGCATCTGGTCTGTTCCTGGCTGTGGAAGAGATTTCCTGGGATTTATATGGAAGTGGGGAGCTTTGTGTTGTAATTCCAAACAAGATAAGATATTCCATCCACATTTCCCCAGAAGCTGCATCCCTGGTTTTTGTTCTCAGATTATTAAATATTATTCCAGACCAAACAAGAAAATAGCAAAGGTGTGAAGGACACATTAGCTAATTAAAGTGCTAGAATAACATTAGCTTGATTCTGTCTGGGTTATCTTTGAGACTATCATCCAATATGATCTTCCTGCCCTCTTGGGAAGGTTTTACTGAAAGGAATAATTCCAGGTATCTTAATGTGTTTTGATTTATACTTTTTTTTTTTTCTGTAAGAAGTGCTTTATCAAACATGAGTAATTAGGTTTAATGGAGAAAAAAGTGGATGAACTGTAATACTCTGTAATACAGAGGAGAACAGTTCTTATATCTCACGTGCACTCTATGCCTCAGGCAAACTGTGAGCACCCTCTGTTCAGCTTACCTGGAAGGTACAATTCCACTTCTGACCAGACCTCACACTAACAAGCAACCTGGCCACAGGCAGGGAACCATTCAAGTACATTCTTGTGACAGAAATATGGTCCCATATGAGAAGCAACAGGAACGTGTGGCCTCCCTGAATGACGACTGGGGGAGGAGCACACAGAACTTATGTCTGATCAGAGCCTAAGCCTGAATGTTGGTTTTAAGGTACCAGCAGGACATATGAGAGGGCTGCCTGGGTGAGGGCAGGAGCCAGCTTGTGAGTATACGACAGAATCATTCAGGTTGTAAAAGATCCTTGAGTCCAAACATTAAGCATATCCCCATGTGCCACATCTATGAGTCTCTTAAATACCTCCAGGATGGTGATTACACCGTCTCCCTGGGCAGTCTGTTCCAGTGCTTGACAACGCTTTCAGTGAAGAAATTTTTCCTGTTATCCAGTCTAACCATCCTCTGGCACAGCTTGAGGCTATGTCCTCTTTTCTTGCCACTTGTTACCTGGGTGAAGAGACTGACTCCCACCTTACTTCAACCTCTTTACAATTAGTGGTAGAGAGCAATAAGGTCACCCCTGAGCCTCTTTTTCTCCAGATAAACACCCCCAGCTCCCTCAGCTGCTCCTCATCACACTTGTACTCCAGACCCTTCCCAAGCTCCATTGCCCTTCCCTGGATGTGCTCCAACCCCTCAATGCCTTTCTTGTAGTGAGGGGCCCAAAGTCCAACACAGGATTCGAGGTGTGTCCTCACCAGTGCCAGGATGATGATCACTGCCCTGGTCCTGCTGGCCACACTGTTGCTGATACAGGTCAGGATGTCACTGGCCTTGGCCAGCTGGGTGCTGACAGCTCATGTTCAGCTGTCATTGACCAACACCCGTCAAAAAGCCATGTCATAGATATTAGAGTATTTGTTTTAATTCCATTTGGGTGGCCCAGAGAAATAAGACCTGTATTCCTCTCATCATCTGGTGAACATTTTAACTTGTGTATTGCAGGAAAAAGGGGAGGGGAATATTACTGATCACTGTGCAAGTGGCACAGCTTAAAGCCTGCGTGATACAAACAAGAAATATTTTTCGGTAAATGCCACCTGACTCATAAACCCCAGTGAATGTCCTGTGTCACACAGTACAATACCAGCCCACTGTGGAGCAAACACTGCCCCACCAAGGGAAGGAGGAAGGAATTTATCCTTTGATTGCCTGGATGTTATTTGGTCTTAAGCAGTTACACTGTGCACAGCTCTGACTGCACTTTGTACCCCACAGCACTGGGTGATGAATATCAGGGATATATGAGCTACATAGCTGAAGAAAAATGAGACTAACTTGTTTTGGGAACAGCAATTTAGTTGAATTATATATATTTATAGAATTAGCTATTATATTATTTAAACACAGACACCTGTAGATGCATTAGTGAGCCAAGATTAAATGTATAAAGGAATAATCTATTTTACAGCACTGCACCTCTCTGCAGTATACTTTTGGATACTGCTTTGGTAATTAAAAACTTTATGAGCAGTTCATTGTAGGATAGTAAAAATGTGTTAAAATCCATTAGCACAGATTGAATATATTCATGAAATGCTTCTTTGGTACAATAATGAAATTCAATTCACTTTTTTCCCCCTCCTTTTAGTAAGAAATTATTCCATTGGAAAGACAGAATAGATAGAGTAAATTGTGAATAAAATGCAATATAAAAGAAAACACTTATTTTAAACCAAGTCATGCAAGCTTTTTATTTATGCAGTAACTTTCATCTAATAAAAAGTCTGTGCCATTCTTAACTCTTAGGGAAAAATCCCAGCAACATAGCAGATGTGAGCAAGATAAACTTGCACTCCCACAGAAGTAACTGGGAAGCAGCTATTGTGAATCCTACTACTACTAAAAAAATTGTCATATTGGGAAATAAGGAATCTGCACAATAGAATTCAATGACTTCTTTTTATGTCGTTCATTTCTTTCATTGCTGATTTCAGGTGCATTTTATAAGTCTGCTTCTTTTTCTCTTGCTCATGAACAGGCCAGAACAGACAGATAAAAAAGTGTTCCTGGGAGAGTGATTCTAAAAGTAAAATATGATGGTTCCTAGCCGTAACACAGAAATACACACCTGGAAAGGAGAGGGCCACTGTAATGCAGACATTGTTATTTGCACTCTGAGTGCTTGGAAAATTTCCTCAGATTTTAATAAGTAGCCATGGTCCTCTTAGAATCAGTGTCAATTGCTGCACATACATCAGAACCAAAAGATAGATAAAATTAAGCCATGAAAGCCAATTACAAAATCCTAAATGTCAACTGCTTTGTTTTCCTCAGAACTCAGGATCACATGTGCAGAATTTATGCTGACAAATTCCTTTGCAAATCTTTCCCAGTAACCTGTAATGTCATATTTTTTTTTCATTATATGCTATATACCCATGAATATGAAAATTAGAAGCTCAGAGGTCAAATAATGTATCACAGCAATTTGGTATGAGATATTTGAAACCAAATTAACACATAACAACACTACTATAAATATGTTATTATTGAGGTCAAGTGTAATTGATATGAAATCCAGGTGAATAAAAGGATAGTTTCCTTCCCCTCTACTGAGGGTGTAGACAGCTTTTCCTTTTAAAATAACACTAATAAACGATGTAATTTTATTTTTCTTCCTAGACTGCTCTGTCTCCAAATCAGTTCTGAGGGATCCCACAGCTTTACATTGATTTGTAGCTGCATTAATGTGTAGCTTTTCCTTCCCAGGGTTTCCAAAGGGTTTCTTCTTTCCCAGTCACGATGTCTTTCCTAGTTGAAGCAGATCATCTCTGTCTGGATTCAGTTTGTGCTGTCTGGCAGAACTGCTGGATCAGTTCCTCTGCAGACAATACTCAAATTTCCACCTGGAAACTGTGGCTAAACCTGTTTGGGGATTTGCTACCTCAGGTCTAGCTGTCCTGTATCTTTCTTTCAGTGAGGACAAATGTATAATTTATTGTCTGGCAACATTCAGCATTCACAGCTCTTATTTACTCATGGATTGTACCTGATTCCTGGGGAGAGCATCCCATATGCTTACTATAGAGGAAAAAGCTTTAAAACAGGATTGTGTGTGAAGGATAAAATGGTATTATTGTATCTAGAAGTGACCCCTCTTGGGCATAAGTTTAGTTTTTAGAGTATGGGCACTGTTTCCCAGTACCAGCTGTTGGAAGGCAAGAGGCCACATTCAGTTTTGAGAGCTCAGCTGGGGCTGTCCTGAGAAGAGCTGATCTCAGAGGGGTTCAGCCCACAAGCCTCACAACACTACCATGTGAGCAACCTCCTCTTTGCTTCAGATGGCAGAAAGTGTCCCCCTTCCCTTATCCTGCTTCTTGCACTGGGCACTAACGAGCAGGTCCTTGTTTGAGCGTTAACAAATGCGTACTGACAACACCGACAGACCGGGTATTTGTCCACATTCTACAGAAGAGTGTTTGCCGTCTCCTTGGAGCAAAAGACAGACTGAAGCAATCTAAAATTCCAGTGCATTAAAACAGCCTCTGAAACAGTGCAGACATTAAACAGAGAGAAGATTTAAAGCCAGGGGTTCCCAGGCGCTCACTGCTGTTTGGTAGCTATCTGCAGATTAACATGGATACGAATTGTTAACAAGGTGAACACTTTGGAGAAATCCCCATAAGTGATACAGCTGCATTAATTATCATAACGAAACTATTGTGCATAGGAACCCAGAATTAATTTTCATTTTAGGCTCCAGAACATAGTGTAGTTATGTACTACACGGCCATTTCTGTACATTGCTGTTGTGTCTCTGGTTAGCATCTTGGGGAATAACACGGGAGACAGAACACACAGTGTTTTCACATTTCATCACAACTCAGAAAACTTCCTTGTGTCAATTTGTACAATGTATTCTCCACATAATAAAATTGCCATCTATTAAGCAAATACTAATTTAAAATGTAGTTGGAGGGAAAAAACAGCTCAATTCTTTCCTGTATTACATCTTCATGGAAGTCAAGCAGTTGAATAGAAAAATAAATAGGGTTGAATATCACCTGAACTGCTTACAGACACATCTTACTTCTGTGTCAAAAGCAAAGATTTAATTAAATTAATTAACCTTTCTAAAAGAAATAAACAGTAGGTGTCATATTTCCTACTCTAATGTATATGAAGCCAGAAGTCAGACGCCCATGGGATTTGTTTCAAGAGACTCACAAAATTTTATTTGTTGCCCAAAACATGAGAAATATGTAAATCACTTTTTACTTTGGATAAAATCATACCTACTGCCAATTTAAAACAGAGAATTAGCCCACTGTATTCTGAATTCTCAGCAGGAATACTGAAATGTCTCAGAACAGATAAAATTAAATTTGCTGTAAGAGAGTTGTCAAAAGTGAACAGTGCTGTGCAGCACTGTGACTTAGCTTTTCATTATTAAAAATATGCATAATAGAGCTCCCTTTTTTGGATAGCAGACTACCCATGAATCAATATTTGTTATTCATGAGAATTTGCTGAATACACAGGACAAAAATTTCATTAGCTCCTTAAATTCAATGTGTTCATTCATTACTATTAGCATTTTTTGGTTGCCCAAAAGTTTTTTCTTTTCTCTCTTTTTTTTTTTTTTTTGGTGGGTGATATATTTGTCAAAAAGATAAGTCATGCAGTCCTAGTAGGAGCCTCTGGTGGCTAAACATCAGCCTAAAATTGAATTTAGAAAGATTGCCTCTTGGTTTTTAGCCTGCTGACAGAGAACACTGAGGATGTGGGGAATAATTTTAAAGGTTTTGAAAGGTGACCAAGGAGAAAAGAAAATCTGTTTTTTTGTAATTTTAAATTTGCCATTATAAACTTCTTATGGATTCAAATATTTTGTTTTATTTTCTAACGGAAGAAAACCTATGGCCAAGCATATCGCAACCTAATATATGATCAAGAAGATTTTAATATGTTTCTTAATTCACAGAAATATTTGAAAATATGGTTATATATTTAATTCATTTTGTTATTTTAATTTTGACTCACTAATAGTTACATCACATTTTAATTTATTTTAACATTTTTTAGAAATTACTTCTTGCCTGCCTATTACACTTAGAATACATTTTCAAGATATTCTAATTTCTTCTAATGAAAATTGCTTCTTTTAGAAGGCTTTTCCCTTTACCTGGAGCTTACAATAATTTCCCGGCATAAGTTGATAACTTTTATTTGTTCCTTTACAAAAGCAGTCAGTCATGTGGATAATGGCAATGAAAGGTACTGTAGTAAGTAACTGTTGTTAGGCATTCCAAAAAGTTTTCATTAAAAGTGTGTTTATTGTATTGTTTGAACAAAAGAAAAGCATGCACAGATCAGATCAGTAAAACGCTAAATATAGTTAATTCACCAATGGAAAAGTTTGATACGGAAGAGTGAATTTTGCAGTGGTAACCTAACTCTCACTCCACACTTTCTTCCAAGGTTTCAACAATAATAAATTCATTAAAGATGCCTAAAGAAATTAACTTCAACATTGTTAAGAATGGATGGAAATTTTACAGATCACCAATCACTGGATTTCTACAGTTAGGCATTTTTATTGGTAGGACAACTGTAAGCTGATTTAGAAAGTGTTGAATTAGCAAACTTTTTCTGCAGAATAAAAACAATCGCTTCTTTTGAAAAAGTCCATAAGTTATAAGAATACAACTTTTAATGTCTAATGAAAACAGGCCATGCCACAGATGTAAACCACTGCTCAGTATGTTTTCCTGTCCTCTAATCCACAGACCAAGTTGTACTCTAACCAAGGAGAAAAGGAAAAGACAAGATGAATAGAAGAGAAGGTGTGGAGCATTGCAGGGATACATCCTGGCTCTGTAAGATATCTTTTAGAGACAGAACTCAATTAAATAGGACCTTCAAGAAATCTCTTACTAGTTTTGATAACCAAACTGCATGGGACTAATATCTGCAATTAAAATTTTAGATATGGAAATAGAGTGTTGAACACAGTGTTGACAAAGCTTTTCAGCAGCTGAGACCAGAAACCTCTGACTATGGAAGGGAAAACTCCCATTTTCCTGTGCATGGCTTAATCTCCTGTACAAGGCTTAAAAAGTCATGAAACTCCAGATGGTCCAAAACAGGTTTGGTTTGGGTTTTTTTTTTTTAATTTTTCTTCAACCTTTCGATCTATTTACTCATAAAACTTACATGTTGTTTGTAAAGAGCTATGTCTTTGGGCAGACGAAAGATTAATTCCTTCTGTTTTATTTGGGAAAGGACTTCACTGTCTTCCCATCCAGCAAAGCTGAGGCCCAGTCAAACATTAAAAGAAAAACATCTCCAAAGCTCATATTTACCATCTTTTCATGTCTCACATTTTTGTTTTCTGAAATGGATTTTCAAGAATGTTAGACACCTAAGTACTGTAATAGTTTTGAAGCAGTTGTAAAGCGCAGTGGTCTTTCCCAGCACACCACACAGAAACTTGGTGAGATGCATGGGAGAGTTCCTTTTTCCTTCATCTGCTTCCTTTTATGTCTCCAAAGCAAATCTTCCATGAGGTTATTGTGAATATTTAAGTGTGTGAAGTACCATAGTCACAGCCCATATGAAACGGGAACAAGCATGGTCTGTAGTTATTACACTGCCAAATCAGTTCTGCCACGCACAGCATAAGGGACGAGTGTGAACTCTACGTTCTGCAGTAAGAAGTACTGGAGCAGAATAAGCTTATCAAAATAAAAATAACATTTAAGGATGCAGAACCAGCTGTTGTTTTAGGAACTGTCAAAACAATGCAGACAGTGGCGAAAATGGTCTGTTAATGTCCAACTCCAATCTTAGCAGACACTTCTAAAATAAGTCTGTAGTGCTTACTCTTCCCCTCAGTAGGCATGGCTGTTCTGTGTAACTCCCAAAGTCATGGCACTGCTTTCTCCTGAAATAATTAATGTGCCATAGCAAAGGTAAGAAATATTTTCTAGAAGCTAAAAGGATGCATTTTGCAAAAAGTGACAGAGATTTCATTCTTAAATGAAAATATCATGAAAATATAATGAAAATGAAAAATATCAAATTCTTCGTGGGGCAGGACAAATATAAGTACAATTGGTTCTACGTAATGGTCCAAACTTTATCTGGTTTCCACAAGTGGGTTTTCCTCTTTTTTACAGAACAAACTTCTTTAATGCCAGGCTGGCTTTCTTACAGCAGCCTCTTTCCCTAAAGGAAGTTCTGTATAACTGAACCTGGTGTGGATAAAATGTGCCTGCTGCCAGCACTCCAGGAAAAAGGCAGTCACTGGGGTGCACTTCAGCTGAGTTGCCTCTCATCTGTCCAAGCTGTATCCAGTGGCATGTCTGCTGGTGTTCCTTATGCTCACAACTCCTTAGAAAGGTATAAAAGATTAAGGTATTTTTGTACTTTTTCTGATTTTTTGTGTCTTAGATATCTGATTTGGACTGTGGTTTCATTTCAACCCTTCAGCACCCTGTACATCCAGAAGATTTGTCCTGGAACCTTCTGTCCCTGTATTTTGGTCCAGACAATTGTACTTCCAGAAATCCCATGACTCCCCTGTTTTTCAGCTGTGGGAGTCTGTATCTCCTTCCTTTTGGTGCTGATTTGTGTCATCTGTCCTCGTAATTTATTGAAGTAATGCCAGGACACACCAATAACATACTAGTAGTAGCAAGCAATTTTTCTTCATGAAAAGATATAGAGAAAGAGGGAGGAGAACAATAAGACAGAAAATGCAGAAATTATTGTTGAAAATTCGGGCTTGGAACTGAGATGAAATGAATAATTAAGTTGAATATTTGAAAATCTTTTTAAATTCTTGATAACTGTGTCAAATTGTTCATGAACAATTTGGAAAAAAAGCTTATTATCTCACTGACCTTATGCTACTGGTGAAATTTGTTTTAAGCATGATTTGAACCCCTGAAAATACCATAAAAACATCCCTGAACCATCAGGAAACAAATTTGTCCCATAACATTTAAACTTTTTAGCCTCCCCATAGCAAATTTTGAGTAAATAGAAATAAATAAAACCAACAAAGTCAAATCTCATTATTGCAGCAAGTACATTTCGCTACGTAACTTCTGTACAATGTAGTGAAACTTTGTCCTTTCATCTTGCAGAAATTACTTGCTAGAATGCACTCTTTGATGAGAGCAGAGGATCATTTGGGAAATAAAAAGCCCTCTGCCTCTAATAAATCTTGCAAATTGCATTCAAAATGAAAAAAATTATTAAAATACATACTTTGAAAACAGATGACATACAAGTCACATTTGCAGGTTCCTTTTTAAAGCAAACATTGATTTACTCATTACAAGCAGTAAATGATGTAAAACTGCCTACATGTCACTGTAAGTTACCTAAGGTACGAATCCAATTCGTTTTTCTGTGCTATGACACAGTAGACCAATGCTAACCAAGCCTATGACACTCTAGTAACAGAAACTGAACACTGCACAAGGATATTCTTGCAGTGTACAGTATTCTTGAAATAAGGAACATGCCTTTTAAGGATGCATTATTCCATCCTCCAAGCATCCAGTTAAGCAGCTGCGTGCAAACCTTGAATCAATTTTTATAACAAAGGAGAGGACGCAGAAAAAGGAATTTAAAGTAAGTAGTCAATAAGAGGTAAGAAGCAACCTTGAAGTGACATGAAAAGCCAAAAGGAGGTTAGAACTTCAAAACAAAATCAGATGTCCTCTTCAATGTGTAAGTGAAAAGGATATTTGATCCTTTGTACATCCTTGAAGTGCAGTGGCTGAAAGTAATGCTTTGCACAGTAATGCTTCATTAGTTCAAAGTGCTGTGTAATCATTGGGTAACAAAATCTCGCAGTGTCTCTGCATTATCTACATGTTTTCTTGTCCAAGGACACACTCCAAGACATGCACTTCACCAGCACCCTTATTTTCTAACCCATGACCATTTATTTCACCTTACTGTGGTTTTCAGCCTACCTCAAGTACATAACTGTCAATAAACCACAGGTGGCAGAAATAAATGTTTTTATTGAAAGTATTATACAATAGTCAAAACTGTATTTGCAATGATGAGGGAGGGTTTGATCCATCAAAAAAGCGCATTATTTTCTTTCTCCACACCAACACGTGCAGAATCAGAAATGTAGGGTGATAAATCAGATGCTTTGTTTTTGTGATGTTATTGATGCACAAATATTCCGTGTGACTCTGCAGAGCAATGTGCTTCACTCTAGTTCACAGAGAAAACCACACACAGGTAAAGTCTAAATATATCAGTCTAAGTTGATTTGATGGCATAGAGTGTGAACTCAGGTGTGAAACTGGATAGACAAATGCTGAAAATCAAAGTTCCAAACTGCAAGGAAGCAGCTCAGTATACAACCCATTTCTGCAAAGTTTCTATGTCTATTTCAGTGAATTTGGTTTTTCTAGCAAACTTAAGGCCAGGGAAGTGGGCCTGAATAATAAGTTCGCTTTGCAGAACTTAGGTAGCTCTGTGTGCTAAGGCATGGCTAATCCTGGGAAAGACTACAGAAATTATTTCTCTCTGTCTTAATCCCTATTATATGAATATTTCTGATGTTCAAATATTACTATATTGAAAAGAACTGCTCTGTTTGCTGTATTTGTCATATAATGATATCTTTGACTTAGGTGCACTTGGCCTCAGGCTTTATTAGGCAAATATATAGGTATTTGTGGGCTATGAGTGTGTAGGGTAGTTCCTCATGTGAAAGCATTGCAGCATCAGCTTTGTCCCATCTCATCTGAGTTTCTTTCACGGAGAAGGTTTTCTGTAATGACAATCCTCTAATGATTTACCAGGTAGCCACCATTCTTGTGACCACTTGCTGGAGAGGGAGCAAGGACTGAACTGATGCGTGGGTAAAACCAGATCTTGCACCACACACATGCCAGGTTTAAGGCAGGTGAGTGCATGAGCACAGCTCCTGACACGGAGCTGTGTGTCAGGTGGGCACGGCAGGGTGTGCACAGCACTTGTCTTCGGATAGAAACACATCTGCAGACTGACAAATAGGTACATGTGACACAAAAATGAGAATTAAGCATGGCCAAAGTACCTGCAGGCCTCCTGCAATACCCAGCAGCTGTGAGAGGGCTGCAGATTCCCTGGACAAGTTTGGGTTCAGGCAGCTCTTTCACCCTCAGTCATCCCTATGGCCAGGGGTGGAGGCTGACGAAAGGCCACTTTCTCACTCTAGAGAAACCCTCACACTGCCTTGTACCCTCAGAGTGTCATTCCAGGGCAGAAACAGAGTAAATCCCAGTCCTGTGTGTGAGGTTGTGCGTACAAGTACATGAAAGAGAAAGAGATGTATGTTTATATATAGATATACACACATATGCACGCACTTAAAAACAATAATTCAATGTTAACAGACAGTCCGCAATTGAGTGAAGTACTCTGCAGCATGCTAGATTCAAAAATCCACCTTTTAAAAACTAAGAGAGAGAGACTCTTGTGGGACTTTCTGAGAGAAACATCATTAAAGGCTAATAGGAAGTTAGACCTCAAGACCTCAAAGAGAAAAGAAATTGGAATTTCAGCACTGAGTATAGTCAAGAGAGAAGAAAGTAGATTGGAAAAAATAGAATATAAAACATTCAGCCTTTTCTCAGTATTCATCTAAGCTACTGCATACAAAGCATGTGGAATGTAGGTCAGAATTCCTCAACATGTAGAATTGCTATTTTCTTCTTACTACATTTTTATTACTTTCTTTGTTTCATTTTCCTTGCATTTCATCTGAATATTTTTCCAAGCAGGACTCTTAGGAGACGTCATTGAATAGTGTGGTAGGTTGACAAAAGCTTCTCTGTCACTTTCCCCTGCAGTCGGACAGGGTAGAAAAAATATGCTGAAAGACTTGTGGGTTAAGACAAGGACAAGGAGAGACCATTCACCAGTTACCATCACGGGAAAAACAGGCTTGACTCAAGGAAGTTAATTTAATTTATTACCAATCAAATCAGAGCAGGATAATGAGGATGAAATGAAATCTTAAAAGCATCTCCACACCATTGTCTTCTCCCTGGACTCAACTTCACTCCTGGATTCTCTACCTCTTCCCCCTCAGCAGTGCAAGCAACTGGGAAATGGGGGCTGCGGACAGTTCATTAAATGTGGTCTCTGCTGCTCCTTACTCCCAGACGGAGGATTCCTCCAGCATGGGGTTCCCCCCACAGGAGAGAGTCCTCCACCAACCTCTCCAACATGAGTCCTTCCCATGGGCTGCAGTCCCTCATGAACTGCTCCAGAGTGGGTCCCTCCCATAGGGCGCAGTCCTTCAGGAGCAAACTGCTCCAGCATCACAAGTCCTGCCAGCAACCCTGCTCCAGTGTGGGGTCACAGCATCCTTCAGGCTCCCACCTACCTGGTCCTGGTGGATCTCTGCTCCCCCATGGATCTCCATGGGCTGCAGGGGCACAGCTGCCTCAGCATGGTCTGCACCATGGGCAGCTGGGGAATCTCAGCTCTGGCACCTGGAGCACCTCCTGCCCCTCCTTCCCATCTGACCTGGGACTCTTCAGGGCTGTTGCTCTCACATATTCTCCTCTCTCCAGCTGCAGCTCAGCAAGGTTTTGTTTCACACTTTTTAAATACATTACCCCAGAGTTGCTCCCACATCGCTGATGGGCTTGGCCTTGGCCAGCATCAGCTCTGCCTTGGAGCTGGCTGGCACTGGCTTTGTTGGACACAGAGGAAGCTTCTGGCAACTTCTTAGAGAATCCATTTCAGTTGCACCCCTGCTATGAAAACTTTGTAATGCAAACCCAACACACATACAGATAAAAGTTATCAGTGGCATTTCCTATGAAAACAGGCATTTTCTAAAGAAATATATTCATAAGTATATAATATTTATAGTATATACTGATGTATAATTAGACTTTATAAATATATCATAATTTTACTTATATATTTAAAGCACATATATTCATAATAAAATATAATTATACATCTTATAGATAGAAATATTTATAAATCTTGAAAATCTGTAACAGAGAGAAGGACATTTTTGGGAGGAGGAAAGCAGGCATGCAATAGTGAAAGAAAACATTAATTAAACTTTTTAATGCAGTAAAATGAGGACCAAACCTAAAGCTGAAAAAAAATCTGCATCTCCATTTTCAGAAGAGTTTTACATACTGATAACATTTGAGGGCCTGTATCATGAACTGTATGTTAGACCACCACAAACTTTCAGAGCTTTGCCCCTTACTGAAGGTTCAGACTGTCCTTAAAATAAAAATGAGTTTTGGCAAGATTTACATATTAATAGGACTTCTGTTACCTTCCTGAGGGTGGCCTTTTAGGGTGTTTGCAAAGCTGGCCATATTTGCCATGTCCTTTGGACCATGCACCCCTCTGAACTGCTGCACACGTGCATCTCCCTGATGCTTCTGCAGAATGCAAATGACTTCTGCTAGTTACCATGGGGACATGAGCAAGGACCATGAGATGCATAGCAACAATGCTCCTATTTTTGCCATTTTTACTTCATGACAAGGAAAGAGGAGCTGCCACATATCCTAGAGCTTTTCCTTTCTGTTTATTTATTTTTTTTTCTTCACATGCACACATACACAAAACACTTGCTCCATTTCAGCTAACACATAATAGATACAGGTTGGATCTTTAAAGCTAAGCCTGAGGTCAGATTAGTTTATTTTCAGCTCCCTAGAGGAATAACAGGAAATTTTTACAAGAACTATTATACTTTCAAAGTACAAACTTCTTCAACAATCTTGAGTCAGTAAGAGATACCTGAATTATGATGGTTTTTTTACAAAAGCAAGAAAACACCGAAACTTGGGATAAAATCAAATACATGTACACACATATATACCTTGAGAGAGAGAGAGAAATCTCGTCTTTAAAAGAACAAGAACTAGTCTACAACAGAGTTAGATAAATTGGACAAACACCAGTGAGCAGATCAAGGGTTGTGGTTTTGATCTGGGGCTCTTTTTAGAAAAGATACAACAGTCTAGTAAT
>VXBT01003636.1:371249-401705 GCA_013400235.1 Oriolus oriolus
AAAAAAAAAAAAAAAAGGTAGCTTTTAGCTTAATATTTTAAGAGACAACTTAGTGAATGTGCTCCCCAGATTCTGTTTCTCACTCCTTTCCTCCCCCCTTTATTAAACTTACTCTTCTCCCCTTAAGGTCCTTTCTATATCAGTACAAATGCATTTAAGCATTGTTAAAATGACAGTTTTCTGGGTGGATAAGTAATTGAGTAACAAGACAGAAATCGATGTTGCTTAGTCATATGCTATTTCTTCATTCTTTTATATAATTAGTATGAAAACTTTGATTTTATTAGATATCATTTTAATAGGTAGATCTAATTACGTTCTCAAAGGATAAAGATGATGAAGATTAAGCTCTGCTGGTGTGACAATTCAAGCTGTCAGGCTGCCATAGCTTGCTCTGCTCGTGGTTCCTCCTCCGCTGAATCCTTAGATGAACAAATGCTCTGTCATTGCTCTATTTTGGTGCCACTGCTCAGCTGGTAACATTTTATAAAAACATTTCACTCTCCAAGGACTATATTGTTCTAGAAGTCTTGCAGACACAAAAGCAATAACTAACTAATTAGGTCAACAAGAAGACATGGCACCTTGTAACTGCCTACATGATGACATCGATGTAGAAGTACCCTGACTTGTGATTTCCAGGGCAGCAGGAGTTGGTTTAGCAAAAGAGACAATCCTCTCTCTGTGCTTGGAGAATTGAACAGAAGATATAGCAGGCCCTTGAGGCACAGACTCACAATTTCCTGTGAAGGAGTGCTTTGGTTCTGGATATTATCCCCAGAATACAGCCTTTGGGCATCATCCTCTCTCATGCACGATGGGGCAGGACTCCTGCCCCAGCAGACAGGTACCACAAGGCAAGGGACTCAAGCTTGCAAAGATGTGGTGTGCATGAGTGGCTAAATCATGTGGATAAATCATGTCAGAGCAAATCTGAATTTTTTCTTCTCATAATGTGTGATTAATACCCAGCACCAGGAAGATACTGTAGAAGGAAGATACTGCAGTAGTCCTACTGCAGAAGGTGTTTCTGATTATTTATTAGAGCCCATCTGAGCAATGGACATTGAATAGACCCGGAAGTAATCACAGTATTGTAGCTGTCTGTGCCAAATTTTAGGATTAAGTCAATCTTCCGCTACAATCTTACACCACTCATCCCTGTCCCTCCCTTCCCACCTTCAGCAGCCATCCAGGAGGTCCCTTGCCAGCAAGGAGCTGATGGAAATTTCCAAGGCCAACCAAAGAAGACATGAGCTATGCAGCTCCAGGAAACCAACAGCTTTCAGCATCTTGAATACACTTTTCCAATTAAAATGCTTTCCTTCCCTGTGCTCTTGGTCTTTATCTCACTGTCCTTCTAAGTGGGAGATTAAACTCTGGAAGTGGAATCCAGATGAAAATCTGCACTTATCAAGGCGGATAGGGTCAAACAGCAAATGGAACAATGGAAATTAATCTGATACTCTTGGACAGTGCAGTTTGATTGCAGTTCTATGAATGCCAGTAAACTATGCACACATGGCAGATTTTCCACCTATTTATTTAAATAAGAGCTACGTTTATGATATCCCATAGAGGATCATAAATATTCAAGGACCTAAATTTTCATTAGTACACTAGCAAGTAAATTTTCAAATTGATGCATAGGGATTTAACTGCATGAGTCCCATTAATGTCACTACTTTGAAAATTTACTTCCCATGAAGTTCTAGAGGATGGAGAAAAAATGAAAAAAGTCTCTCATAATTTTAAGAAGAAGACAGGAAAAAGCTTGTCATCACTTTGGCACTCTGGTACTTCAATTGCTAAAGAATAATTTAAATCATATCTTCAAAAGTAAGCTCCATTTTAGGCACAGACACAGATGGTGACATTCCATCAAGAGTTTTTGCTGCACATTATTAGACAATGTACTAATAGGCCTTCTACTTTCCTGTGGATACTAAGAGTAGGCCAATTCTGCATGAGTTCTGGGAGAAGTTTAATGTGAATTCTTGGTCATGAAATTAGCAAACAGGCTCTGTATTTAGGACCTGAAATTTAAAAGTCTGGAGTGGGATTTTTTTTTTAAATCTTTTGACAGCTCAGTTCCCCTTGGGCCAGTTATTAAGTTACATTAATGTAACTAGAAAATTCTGCCTTTCTCGCATGAAAAAAGAATTATTATTTTATGGGTGGCAGGATTTTAATTCAATAAAGAGTAACATTTTTTGTCATGCATAGCATTACTAATCTGCTTTATGTTGCTCTGAAATATATTTAAAACAAACTTTATATTCATGCTGCATTTTTCTATTATGTCTATAATAGAACATATGAGAGCAATCAGAATATTGCTAAATATGTATAGTTTTCCTCAAATAATGCATCACAGATTGTGGAAATTCATGCATCACTGCTAATTTTGTATTTCAGCTGGGAAGAACAAGGAAAACCATGGGAGAATCCCTTACTTTGAGGTTATAAAGTTTCAGATTCAAGAGTTTAAGAGGGGAGTGTGGTCAGCAAACTACACTTTGTGTGGGCATCACTTGAGAAAAGACTCAATGTGAATGGACATTCTAGGTCTGATTTCAGTGCATGGACACATGGAAATCTTCAAATTCCCAGCTGCTGGTTGGCTTGAGCATGGGTCCTTGCAGATAGAAAGAGCAAATAAAGACGATGCAGATACCTCCAAGAGGTGTTTCTTTGCACCAGTCTCTGCTGCAGAGGATGAGTGGCTTTACAGCTTTCTTTGCCTGTCAGTGAGGGTGATGAGTGGTGATGACTGAGCTACCATAACGAAAGACGCTGAAAGAAACTGATAATTGAAAAGCTTCAAGTCAACAGGCCTAAAGGACAGACATCACAGAATTCAAAATCTTGACAGGGCAGAGCAGCTAACAAACTGCATAGGCTTTAATTAAAAGTTCTCACTATATCAGTAACTTAGAGGGTGGCAAATTTTATATCTCTAATTAAAAAGGCTTCATAAGTGATCCAAGACGTTACAGATGAATAAACATTGCATCTATTTTGGGAAAGTAAAACAATAAACACCTGAAAGACCAGGATGTGATAAAGCCTAGCCTGCTGAGTTTTCTGAAGAGTCTCACTGATATGCTAAAATTCAGTGAGTGTCTCCAAAGCAAGAGATAGCAAGCAGTTTATTCAGTTCTCTGACAAGGTCCTTCACAGGAAATTAGTAAGGAAAGTAAGTATTTGTGAACTAAAGTATTACAGTGGATCAAAACTGTCTAAGAGACAGTAGAGAAAGACTAGAATTAAATTGCCAGTTTTTGCTGGGGGAAAACACAGAGTGCCTCAAAATCACACTCTGAGACCAAGGTTTTCTGGCATAGTAGTGCTTTGGAGTAGCAAAGTAAGCAGGTTGCAAAAGTTGTGTAGATTATGGAAGTGCAAAGTGGACTTCAGGGAGAAGTGGGCAACTTCAGTGAGAGCAGACACTGAGCTCACAGAATCTGTCATTGGGTTCAATACATTTGAAGCACAGAAAATATGTACCTGGGGGAAAAAAATTAGATTCCTCCTATATTTCAAACAATATTAAATAATTTTCCTCGTGCTTCAGGGAGGAAGAATGCAAATGCAAGGAAAATGAGAGATTCCATATTATAAATGGATAAGTGGAAGTATCTGTTCAGATATTTTCAGTAGACTGTGGAACTCATTGCTGCTGCAAGTCATCAAGGCTGGGAATTTAAAGAGACTCTGACTTGCATTTTACGGAAACAAGAAATTATTGCTCGTACAGAATTATAATGACTAATTCTAAGAAAAGGGAAGCAAAGAGATGAAAGGGATTTAACCTTGTGTTAGCTTGCACTTGTCTTTAAACTCGTAAATCTGTCAGCAGTTGGGTTCTACATTCTTCACAGTGGTAACTAGATCTGCAAACAGACTGTTGTTTTTTGATCTAAAAAATACTTTCTGCAATCTAAAATGTTTTCAGCTTCTTTTCTAGTTCCTCAGATTCAAGTTGTAGAAGCGCAAGGGGCAAAGTCAAAAGAGTTCGGAGAGTTAAGAGAGTTAATTTAAGAGAGTAAAGAGTTAATTTATTTTGCCTTTTTCACTGTCTACTGAAGGACATTCAGCACTTGCCATCACCAATGCAACCACAACAGCAACAAAGACTAATTTTAAATTTGATTGCAGAAGCAATAGAAATATTACCAAAGGATAATCAAAAAATATTGTAAGGCAGAAACCAGTGCCCAGTGAAAGCAGGGATGTTTAAACATGGGACAATGAAAGTGCGAATTAGGACGGGGAAGGACCCAATACTTGGCAAAATGTATAATTAAAATGTACCCCAGATAATGATAAATAGTTCGATAGTTTGAGACAAGAAGGTGAGTCGGGGTGGATAGAAATACAGCCATGAGAAACCAAGTCTTCAATAGTTTGTTCTCACATGTGTCTTTGGAACCTTGATTTATTTCATTTTCATGTGCCTCCTTGACACCCAGATTCTCCTTTTCCTCCCTTTTCCTTCTGTCTGGAGGTTGTGACAAGTGTGGAAGGTGCTTCAATTAGAGAAAAAATGAGCTACAAACCTGTGCCTGTTTTTCTCCCTCACAGAGTGACTAGCACATTTTAGGAACCCAAACCTGGGGAACATAGGAAAAATCAAAAGAAGTTTTAAATGTATGCAGAGAGAATCAGAACTGCCCTAGACAAGCAAAGGAAAATTTCCTAACATTAATCTACACAGCAAAGAAGATTATTTTGCCAGTTTAGTTTTAAGTGCAAAATCTTTCATACACCTCCAGAGAGGCTCTTTACTGGCAGAACAGTAATATAAAGATTCTAATGTGTCAAATCAAAATGTCACTCCCCTCCCCCTTATATAGATTCATCTCTCTCCTTCTCTTTGTCTGCTTCCCTCTTCCTGCTCCAAGTTTAATCTGCAGTTTGACTTCAAATGCAATAATTCACTAGCTCTAGGCATGTGCTTAAAGGACTATGTGTAACTGTAATTCTGAAGAGATTAATACCTTATATTGATCCTCTATTTCTTCATCTATCTTGACAGCATGTAGTAATTTTTAAGAAAAGGAAAAGTGATTTGTTTTCAAAAGGGTCCTGGTTTATTGCCTATTCATACAGTTGTTAGAACTCCTGTATTCTCCTAAAATCAGCGTGGTAGAGCATGCAGAGTAAATACGTGTTTAGATTTACTGGTTACAGTTCAGAGCATATGGGAAAAGCATAGTCTAGAATGAAAGCCTGCAGAAGTGCCTGTTGATTTGAAAAGACAGGTTTTCTCTGTTAGAAATAGTCTTTGCTGTGCATGTGCATTTTTTTGTCCCAGTTCAGTGGCTACATTTTACTGGCAACGTGGATGTTTTCTATACTCTAAACTGAGATGGTGTTTCTTAATTGTTTTGAATGTATTGCATTCTAACAGAAGTGAACTATGTTTTTGCCTGGTAAACAGTTTTTATATCTGAGATCATTTATCTGGCCATTAGATCAGTGTTTGTTTTTTTTTTATTAAGCACTTTAATTGGAAATGCAACGCTAATATGACAAACAGGCTTCATTATATTCTTCAGGGTGTAAAGAAAGAGATTAAATAAAAAAGTAAGCCACTTCTGCAGATACTTACATGTGTTTAGTTTAAATATGCCCAAAAAGTAGACTCCATAGTGTGAAATTAGGAACTCTACAAACCATTAAGGAAAGTGCTTTCCAAAAGAATTGCCTCGATTCTGTGAAATGCCAACTACTTGCAACTCCTGTTTATTTAAACAGCTTATGACAACTTACGTGGCTCCTTGCAGTGTATCTAAGTCTTTATCCCATAAATTAAAAAAGGCTCCTTTGTTACATATGATATATCTGCACTGTTTTTGTAAAATTATGTATCTCAGGCTTCAATGAAGAAAGACACTTTTAAAAGCACAAACAAACACAACACTGAAAGTTTGATATGGATGATTCCAGAGCTGGGGAATTTAGGAATATATTAGTAGATCTAGGCATACAAATAAAAGTGGTCACCACTTAAAATAGTCTGCTAAATCTTTACAGAGATGCAAGACAAAACCCATTGTTTGAAGAAAAAAAAATGTAAGCACAATAAGGAAAATATTCAGATTGCTGTAATATCAAGAAGCAAATAACTGCAATGAAAATGACAGTATACAGTCTTGCACTGCATTCAAAATTCTCTCAGCCACTCCATAAATAGCTGTCTCTATGTGCATTTAAAGTGAATTTTTGGAGCTCTAGTGCACTGATTGTTAATACCAACCTCTTGACTATGTGTTTTGTACTAAATGAATCCACCCTTTAGTTATGATATGGAGGCAATATGATTTTGGTCTAAAATTTATGCATAGAATATCTATGCATAATACTGCTAGCTCAAGTTGTATTCAGAAAATAACATAATTTGAAATATCTTTGGTTTTGTAAATTTAAATTAGAAGCTTGTGAAGTTTTCCAGTCAACATGATATTTGCAGAAAGATAGGAAAGAAGTATACATATTGTTGTCTGGCACAGGCTGTGTCTGCATTAACATTTTGGGCCATTTTGCAGAGCAATTCAGGCACAAGAGAACTCGATATCTTTCAGATGAGATTGGGCAGGAAACCCTGATTCAGGTGCAGGTTTAATGCACTACAAACCCTAATGGGCCTTTCCCAGGGATATGGGTTCAGGACATTTCCAAACCACATACGTGGTGAGGGCATTCAGTTGTGCAGACCAGGCTAAATGCAACCTGAAGTGAAATGTGCAAATTACACATAATGTTGGGGCTCTGGCAGCAACTGCTTTGATCTAATGCCATGCTTCTGCTGAGCTACCCACTGGCTAATGTAGGCACAGCCTTGCATGTGCTTTCAGATCATCAGTGGTGTCCCTATTAAGGCCAGAAGCATAGATCAAATGAAAATAACAGACTCAGAATTAATCAAAAACCTTCATAGAATTTTAGTCACCTTTTTCTTTTCATTAAAACTTCATGGTAGCAAGGCCAGGTATAATTAATGAAGAAGTCTTTTCTTAGCCAGGATTATTCCGAGGTATAAGCCTGATTAGTTTTCACTCATTCTTTGACTCATTTCATGTTAGTTATATGGAGTTAATGACAAAAAATTAACTGTTATTCCTTTCCATTGAAAAACTGAACTACTGAGATGAGAAAGCATAGATTATCCAGACCAGAAAATTTACATTTGGTGAAGTGTTTTATTACCTAAAGAAAGGAGGGAATGTGATTTTAAGAAAGTATTAAAATGAATTTTGCTATTGTTCCCATATTGCAAGTTTAAATGAGAATGTCAAAACTGGGCACAGAAACTTTTCAATGCAACAGTGAACCAAAAACCTTTTCCATAAAAGCCAATTGGTACTACAAAAATAAGAGAAAAATAAAGATGTCCTGAGGCAGTAAATTAGATTTTTCTGCATGTTCCTTTTATGTACAGAACATTTCTAGTGTCTGTACATGAGTATTTTAAATGTTAAAGTACTACAAACCCCATTTACAAGCATTATTGTGTATGTTTTCAAAAGACAGATGCCTGGATGATAAAAGCCTGACTTTTTGTTTCTAATTTCACTTCATGAGTGGCTTGGTGAGATGATATGAACTGGGGAACTAAATTTCACAACCGCTAATAGTGACTGGCTCAGCTGTAAGAATATATTACTTGCTTCTGTTCACAAATAATTTATACAGGCTGTAATCTAGTATGACACCCCTTCTAAGCTGATGACTGTGCTATTAATCAAAAGCAAGAGTTGACAATTTTTCAGTCTTTAACAAATAAAAGTTTTGCCATCCCATTGAAACCAGTGATTCAGCAGTGATACTTTAAAAGACATTTTCAATTACTGTGCTCTTTAAATCTTGGTCACATAAACACAATCTTTACTTTTCTTTTGTTAGCTTCTCCATCTACAGTTTCATTAACACTCTTTTCCAGATCTGTCTGTAGAACACCACAAGTACTTCTGCAGCACAAATACAAGTTTTACTTCCTAGTCCTTTCCGTCTAAGATGTGTCCACCTTAGAGGTGTCCACCTCAGAGGTGTCCACCTCAGCCTCTGGCAGCCAGAATCAAAGTTTCTCAGCTGGCCCTGTATCTCTGTGGCTTAGTCTGCCTTCCTGCAAATTTACAGCTACACATTGCATTACTCCACTGATTTATGTCCATCTTCTGTATTTCTGCAGGAGCCATCATGTCACCTCTCCCTTCCTTTCTCAGGCACTGTACCACATCTGTCTTTCATTTCAGAAGTTTCACACTGCTGAGAAAGCATTTATGGCTATTTCTGGCCAGCTGCCCACTATGCTTTTAGAGGCTTTGTTTATTTTGTAAAAGAAAAAAATTACCCTAAGTGCTAAAGTCATACAGAAGTGACAGAAATTTCAGAAATAACAAACACTGTTTCACTTTTTATTGCACAGAAAACAAATTGCAAAACCTGAGGCCTGTGTTTTATATCTCAGAGTTCCAAGAGTTTGGAAGCACCCTTGGAATGGTTTGCAAACTGCTGAAACCCGCAAGGTAGCTGAGGGAGGAGACTGCACAGTTATGCTGAGAGAGGTTTAGAGCTGAATTAAGGTGCATTGCAAAAAAAAAGGCAGATAAAAATATTTCCTTCCTTGGGAGTAATCAGATCTGGGTTAGTCAGATTAACGTCTCTGCTTCTTTTCAAGGCTCTGTCTCAAAAAAAAAAAAAANAGGCAGAAAAACTGAGGCAGGGAAAAAAAAAAAAAGAAAGAAAAGTAGATGAAAGCTTTGTGAGTTTTCTCTAAATGTAGCATGAGGTGTTAGTTATTTTATCAGCTCTCAACTTTGTACAACAAATGCTGAGGTGACAGGCTACCCAGAAGCAGTGGGATTTAGTGTAAACAGTATGAAAATGAGTCAGAAAACCTAGATTCTCCTCCTAGTCTTGCTCAGTAGTTTTGGAAAAATTAATTCTTTGCTCCTCTGTGTTTTGAGAATTATGTAAGTGCTGGTTAATACTAGTAATAGGAAGGAACAGTAGCAAGATTCCTGAAATACAGTGGGAGAAAAAAATGTACTTTCCTCAATACAGGGGGAGAAAACGCTCTGAACTTCAAGATTCCCCAGAGAAAGAGGGGGGAAATATTCCTATAAACCTTTGAAATAAATCCTGTAAAAATGCACAGTACATGTTTAAGCCAAATCTAAGGGTATTACATGTATGTTTTTAGATGGCCTTTTACATTAAAAAAAAAGTTATTTATTTTTTAAGTTACAGTAACTTAATCACATAAATATGTGCAAGGAAATGTGCCATAGTAATTGACTAGGAAGCCATAGCTGAATAATAGCCAGTCCAGATTAAAGTCACCCTTTTCACCAAACTTTTTCTTCTCAAAACTCTGCCTTTCTTTTGTATCTTTGCCTATGGAGGCCACAGGCTGCAGGGGTAATTATTCAAAGTGTAATGTGCCTCCCTTATTTAGAAATCATTCATGTTCTAATCCTTTAGGGGGATGCACTGAAACTTAATATATGTCACAGCAGCCAAACAAACATATTGTCAGATCTGCTGTCAGGACCACCTGCAAGCAAATTGATAGCTCATTTTCTAGACCAGGCTTCTAAGGTGAGCCTCAGGTTTTCTAGGGTCTTTTTTCATGATTTTAAGAAGCTAATTTTCTCTGCTTTTCTTAAATGACATGGTCAGAGACACAATAGACAGGTTAAAAGTTATGTGCCTGATTCTAATTTATATTTATAGTAAATTCTGATATTTTGACTGCTAGCACATATGATATCCCTTATGATATCACAGTGACTGTGGCAAACTGAGTAAGAATACACACACTTTAGCAAAGACCAATTGAACAAAAGACTTGTACTTGTAGCTGGGTATACTCAGTGTCTCTTTAAGTAGTTGCAGGGATGTCTGGAATTTCCCAAGTCCTGCATGTGAGGGAAAGCCACAGTCAAAGCAGATGGTTTATGTCTGAAAGTGAAAGACATAGAATATTTTATCTATCACTCAATCAAATGAGGAGAAAGGAAAAAAAGGAAAAAAGAAAAGGGCGTTTCTCACCTTGCTGGAACAGAATGGTTTTGCAAGTTCTCAGTCCAGGAGCAAACAAAAAAAAAATGGAAAGGCTTTCTGCATCTTCTACCAATTCTCACTGTAATTAAGATACTCTAGCTCACTCCTCTATTAGGGCAGCCATTTTTTACTTATTCTTATATGTGAAAAAAGAACACAGGGCATTGGAGCTGATAAGCTGAGTTTTCTCATCTTCAGACCAAGTGAAGCTACACATTAATTGAAAAGGAAAGAGACAAACCAACAACAGGCAGCTGGGAAAGTATCTCTAAAGCAGGAGCTGTTATGCCATGACCTCAGCAGCCGAGAATAAATCCATAGGAGAGTGAACACGAAGTGCTGTGACCTGCAGGTCCAGAACATAAATCACAGCCATATGAGACCTTACTTGAAACCAGTGAGCTATGGTCAGTGGAGTCAAACTGTTTTCTTTGCTCTGTAAGGGTTAGCAATGGAGCAAAACTAAAGGAGGATGAAGCTATATGATTTGGACTTTTTGAGATTAAATTTCTGAAGCTGTTTATTTATTTGCAGAAATTTATCAGAGTGGCTGATTGCTTTTCTCCTGTTTTAAAGTATTAATTTCCTATCTCAAGCCATCTTACAGGCTTGTGGGACTGACACTGTTAGAAAAGCTCTCTAATTGTCAGGAAGAATTTTCTTTTTCCTTTTCTTTTTTTTTTTTTCTTTTTTACTTCTGCCAATCAGTGAAGCAAAAGTTACAGACAAAAAAATCCCTCTGAAATTTTGGAAGCTGCAAAGATTTCACAATTGCTTGGAAAGAAGTGAGAACAGAGTAAAGCAGAATAAAGAAGTTTTTCTTATATATTAGTCAGCAAAGGATAGCCTATCTCTAGGGCGCCCAGTTTTCTGGTACTGCGACAATTTTATAATTCCAGTGAGACCGCAGATATGACAACATGGTGAAAATGGTTCTGTTGGAGCTGTTTGTGCATGAGAGAGATTCTCTGCCTGCATTCAGGAGACCCGAGAGATGCTCTCAGCTGTGTGCAGTACATACACCCAGAGGTTTCCTCCCAGCTTTCATCTCTAAATCATGGGGACTCCTGCTGCAGTTTTGTCAGCCCTGGTGTCCCTGCAGGGATTGCCTGCTGCCTTCAGGCAGTCTGGCTCCCAGCTGAGATTTGCTGATGACATCTAAGGGAGCTGCTGAAAGTGCTGGCAGAGTGATTTGTGTGGGGAAAGGGCTGAACACACTGATACCTTCATGGAGGTTTTCCATAGAGTCAAGCAGGAACAAAAGAGACAGTCCTCATTTCCACAGTATGAGGAAACAAAATGCAAAGCAGATGAGATGCTTTCTTGAGTTTTCTGTAGGCAGGGCAGAGGAAAGAAAGGTCCCGAAGAACATCACAGGCCACAGGACCACAGGTCAGGACAAACCAGTGGTCCTGTGCAGGGGCTCCATTGCGAGGCTCGACACTGAATTGCTGCAGCCCACAGAGCTGGCCAAGCCACACTGTCTGAATGTCACACCACGATCTGTTCTTCTTCCTGCCTGTCAGCTGAGGGATCCTCCAGCCATCTGGCCTGACTGTCTCAGTCTGTGGTGACTGCCCGTCCTACAGGCATTACGGAAATGACAACTAATTTGTGCATATATGATTTTGCTTTAAACAATCTAGCACTGACACTGATATCAGAGGAGAAGTGACTTCAGGGTCAGCATTTACTAGATTAGATTTACTTTAACAGACACAATTTGCTTCCATATGTCTGTGAGAACCCCAGCTGAGGGCTCATTGGACAGAGACTTTTTACTGCCTACTGTCTTCAAAAAATGAGCCTTTGGAATTTTTATAAGCATTTTATCTTTTTGGAAATCACCACAACATAATAAAAATAATAAATTAAAATATATGTAGGAAATGTAATAAGGAAACATAAGCACTATTTTAATCTAGTTGTTATTTAATCATTCTGCCATTATTACTACTGGAAAATAAGATTGTAATCCCACCAGGTGAGTCACTGAAAGCTCAATTCCATGGTAAATCGCTTCGGAAGATGATGTCTGAAGAAAGCTTAGCATTCCCCAGATTCTGAAATGTATATGCCAGCCATCACTTCAATAGCATCTGGGATTTGTTTTGAATAGAAGCAGCCAGAGACTTATATTAGCAAGAACAGCTGAAGAAACATTTTAGACCTTGACCTTCAACATTGATAAGGAGACAAAGCTGTTTTCTGTAGTATTTACTCTGCATGCTGTTTGTCTTTCTGCTTAGCTGCTACCTCCAGATATTCCTTCTGTTTTCTCATGTCAACCCTAACACATTTTCTCCATTAATCTCTTCATATTCTTTTCTCCTGTATCACCTCTTTTTCCTTCTCTGTTTTGTTTTGTTTGCTTGTTTTTACAGCTAAAACACTGTTTTTTCCTTCTTCCCATCTGAGTTTGAAAAATACAGAGTTCACCCCGGCAGCTGCACAGTAACACCCTGCACGCATATTACAGTTCATCCTATCCTTAGAGCATAAGCTTTTGGGAACTTGTACTATCTTCCTATGTTTCTCTGCATTATATAGGGCTGGGATCAGGGCTTACTGTACCAGGGATAATGATAGCATGTGCTGCAGCTTTTCAGACACCAATAAGATAAAAATAATTTTCAGAAGTTCTAATTCATTTAACTAGATATTACCTTTGCCTATGCACAACTAAGAAGTAGAATAACAGGGACTAAATGGCAGCTTTCAGCAAAGTCTTTATCTGTGGCAAAGGGACATTTTATCCTGTGTATTGATATATGAAATCATTATGTACTTTAAAATAATTTGCCATTCCAATAACATTATTTCTTTCTTCACCTTAACTCATCTGGCTCGCTGACCTACTGGCCAATGAACCTGTCTTCAGTGTAGATATGGGGACTTCAGAGTTTTCGTTGTTCTGTAGTTTCTCATAAGCCTCTAGATATTTATTATTCTAAATGTTTTTTCTTTTCTATGGGTCAAATTCTAGTTCTCCTGAAGACAACAACGAAACACACTTATTTGTCCCAGTGATCACTGTGGCACAGGTACTTTTCAGACTCTTCAGAAGTGGTGTCTAGGCCTCTGTTCTGTTACCTAACATGTCTGCCAGGGGTTGACATTAACCCAAGCAGCAACTGGAGCTGCATCTAGCACAGGTGCTTGTTTGCACTCCACGATCTCCATGTCCATCAGCTTAGGTCTCCCTGCATGGGGGCATGGATCAGCTGCAGGAACAAAGAGGTAGAAGGCTTAAAAGTGAGAACAGGAGCAGTGCTCAGGGACTGTGCATGTAAAGCTTCATTAACACAGGCCTTAACAGAATTTAGAAATGTGTTAGAGTTGTCCATCCTGCCCACTTGTGGTGAGACCACTCAGCTCTGCCAGCACCAGGCTGAAGGACCCAGAGCTTGGCTCTAAGGCCACTGTAGAGTGATGGGGCCTCTTGGTCCTGCTCCCACAGGGACTGTAGCTGTGGACATTTTTCAAAGGCATTTAAGGTTTGCCACAGCCAAGATGTGTTGGAGGTGGCAGCAGTCCAGGCTGGCCCCAGGGGCTGGCAGGGATGCCTGGGGGCAGAGCCCAGTGTTGGAGGAGGTGCTCCATGCTGGCTGTGCACACCGACACCCAGCATTGCCAAGGCACAGGCTGTGTGTGCAGTCACACCGGCCTGGCACCCCAGCTGTGACCTGCAGGCTCACCTGCACTCATGTGCCACGGACAGCTGCCAAGTCTGACCTCCAAAGTGTCATCAGGAGATCGTGCAGTGACAAACAATGACACGCAGCCTTTGTCCTGTATAAATTAGAGAATCGCCTGAGAATGCAGTTTTGAGACCATTGCATCCACTGAAGGAAAGGAATAGCATTTGGGCACTTTTATTGAAGCACAAAATATTTCAATGTACATTTTTACAGTCTCTGAATAATTTAGGAATGCAAACTCGATAGAACTAGCCTTATTATTCCAATACTTTGTCAAGGTTATCTTCATTACACAGTGGTTTACCACATATAGAAAAGCTGTAGTTTTGATTGAAAAAAGCTATTATAGCAGCCAGAAGCCCCCTGAATTATATGTGCCCATAAAAACCATTTGCAGTAGCTTTTACTGCATTTTTCTTGCATTTAAACTCTCTGTCGGGTTTGGATATCTCAGAAGTCAAATACTGTTTTAAGGTGCACTGAGTATGGAAAGGAAAAAGTCGACATTGTGCTATTAAAAAAGTTTGCAAATTTGAAGAAATGGTGATCTGGAAAACTAATCTTAGCACCAAACAGTTGACAAGGATACACTGAATACCAGTGTGTGAACACAGAGGTCAGCTGCACAGAGTTTAAGGGCCTGGCACACTACACAAATTTAAAAAGTGTTTCTGAGTTGATCGTTCAATGTGCAAGAAAATGCCCTTCAGTACAGTTCCCTGAAAACTGCTAGGAGATTGTGCCTTCTTTAATGCTTAGGAGGCTATTGACTAACATGTGATTCATAAATCCATTTCTGGTGCTGACTTGTAGAGGGATATGTGGACTGATCATGGCCTTGCATATATTTTCCAGCTGCAGAACTATCAGCTCACCCCCGTCTCCATCCACCTCAACAAACACCATCAAGAGCAGAACATGCCACCCTCTGCAGCTTCTCCTTCTGGAAAGAGTCTGGAAGAGAAAATAGCTCCAACTGTACAAAAAAAGGACAAAGAAAGTGATCTAGGGAAAGAGGAGGAAAAGGAGAAAGGAAGGAGCCACGAGGTGTATGTTCAAGGTGTGTATGGAGGGCAGGTACACGAGTGAGAGGCTTACAGAATGCTGAGATTGTTATTGCCAATAGTTCCTATTCACCAGATACTTGAAAAAAATCCATCATTTCCTTGATTCAATTTTCTCGATTCACAGCATCAAGGGAGAAGCACAATTTTTTCCCCAGTTCTGACAATCCCATTTTATAAACAGGGAAGCCTTGTGCTGCGACAGTACAAGCTGCATGCATTTCAAGCCTCATGTTCAATTTTCTCAAAACAAAAAAGGCTTCTCAGGCTTTTCCAAATAATAGCAGATACAACTGTGCATGTGTGTGTATGTGCACACATAGACACAAAGTATTTTTCAAAGTTTTTTGTACATGCAACAGGAATGTGACAGGCAGGAAAAGCTGGCTTGAGGGAACTGGGATTGCTCACTGAGGAAAAAAAAAATAAAAAATGAAGAAAATACTCTGACTTACATGCCTATAGAGCAATTACAGGAAAATGCTTGTACTTTAGCTACGAGCCTCCCCAAGCCTTACTCCCTAACAGCAATTTAGAAATTTATGATGTCATTATTATTACAGTTTTTCATCCTACATACTTCAGTAACCTACAGTGCATTATTATGGGTCTCCATAAATAAAATTCTGTCTTTTATATATGCAACACCCCCCTCGCCTTGCATTGCAAATTCCATTCCAAATTGTGCAAATTCAGAGGTGCTTAAACTTCTCCAACACATAGGAGTTTAGCAGATTTACAGTGCAGTAAAAAAATAAAAGTCAACAGCATACCACCAATCTGTTCAAAACCAGACAGCCAAGAAAACATGTATACTTCCCAGGCTATTGCATATGCACAGCACTTCTGCCTAGCTCTGCCTTCCTAGCTTCATATCCATCTTTCCTCTTCATGCCACCCAAAATCATATTTGAAAACGGTAGCACAAATAATGCTGAAAATAGATCACCTTGCAAATGGTTATGGTTTTGGAACCTGCGTACTTTTCTTCCCAAACATCTACAGGTTGCAGTCCCACTTTGCCAGGTAGAGGAACCCAAGTGATCAGACTGGTGAAGAACAGAAAAAACGAAATATTTGCACAGCAAGAAATGATTACACCATTGTCTCTGATGTGAAACCCACCAAAGAAAAATCTCTGCCTGACACACTAAGGCAGTTCCTTTTAAAGCAGTATCTGGTCATTGGTGGGATGCAGGGCAAAGAGAATTGTGGGCTGGAGCAGATGAGACATTTAGGATCATGCAATATCTATTGAATGCTTAGGGGAGAGAAGGCAGCATGATAAAGGGAGAGATCAGGGCAGATCAGGAAGGAACAAGAATAGGAAGAGTATCAGGAAGGAAGATCAAAGGGTGCATCCACATGTAAGCAGGCAGCTGAACCATTTATTTTGCGGAACATTATGCTTGATGGCTACAGTCTGTTCTATTTTCTTATTAAATCCTACTTCTAACTCAGTGCTGGGTGAGTATGCCCCCATTCAGAGCAGGGACAGGTGCAGACTGCCAGGGACCTTGATGTGAGGCAGGACATGAGCACCTTGGGGTGGGGGCACAGGCGAGGGATGCTGCAACCACCCACAGTGTGTGTGTGTGGGTGTGAGCAACCAGAGAGCTTCAGATCAGAGCAGCAGGCAAGCAGGAAACAGAAAAGCTATGAAAGTGGTTTCTATTTCCCTGAAGATGGGAGTCAGGTTCAGGAGCGGCTGGAGCTGGGATCTGGGATGAAACAAGTGACCTCTCCTGGTTCCCACAGTCCACCAGGCTCAGCTACCTCAGACATGGTTAAGTTGTTTGATCAGTCATCACAGTCCAGTTAGGCACACAGGGTTGTATCAAATGGAACTGCTCAGCTGCGCTGGCTGGAGTGGCTGGACATTGTCACTTTGCTCCTTCTTTTCTGTTGTAACACAGCAACAGGAAAGTTGTTCAGTCTGCCATGCCAGAAGTGCTGTATATCTTGTCCTCAGTCCTGCAACAAGACTTTCAGCCCCACAACACAGGTGTTGAAGAGAAAGACTGAAGCACAGACCTGTCAAGAAACTGTGTGATGGCTACGATGGAATTAGCTGCAAGTCATTACTGCAGTGCTAAGAAAGAGCACGCCGGCTGGCGAGAGAAAGCAATCAAAACAGGAATGCAAGTCTAATATTTTCCATCTTTTCTTAACTGACTTCAAGTCCTAATAAACCTCTTCAGCATTTCTTCTTTGAAAAAGAATGTTTTTGAAGTATCCATATGATTTCAGCTTCAGAAGTACAGTTTATCCAGAGATTTATTTTTCTTAATTCAAAGTGAGTTAAAGATACACCTAACTGAAGACTCCCAGGATGTAAAATCAAGGGATACATTTTGATAAAATCTACGGAGCAGAAGACAAAATGCACACGCACACGCATTAGACAGATAGATAGATAGACAGATAGATAGATAGATAGATAGATAGATAGATAGATAGATCGATCTGGGTATATATATCTGAGATGTTAAATCTTCCTAGTACACTAATCATAAGACTTTCACAACAATCAATTCATCACTTCAATTCCATTTGAAGCAGCTTGGGACAACAAATGAAATTTACTGAGCAACCAGAAGGCCAACAATTTTTGACAGTGAGAGTCCAAAGGGAAGGAAGCAAGTTTCAGAGATGATCTTACATCCTTGAAAAAGTATTTTCAGATTTGATTAGGTACCAATTAGGGTGAGTGCCTCTGTCGATTTCAATCATTACGGTGAACTGCAGAAATACTGCTGAACTTGGAAGAATTCAGGATTTAAAGCAATTTATAATGCTCTGGAGAACCATTGCACATCTGGATAAACTATACAAAAATCTTATTTCCATCAAGTATTAATGGGCCTGGTCAGTCACATCTAGGAAAGGAAAATCTGATTATTGCCTTACATTACATGATAGTCCTAGAGCACAGTGTAAGAGAAGAGTCAGCATCCTAACAACTTCTCTGCCTTCTTTTACATGTAAAATGGAGGCCAAGCTGAGGAAAGGGTTTCTCTAACAGCAAAACTCTGACAGACTCATAAATGTGACTGACAGGAAGCACTCAATGCTCCTGGGCCTGTCTGCAAGTGCAAATGGCTTTTTTGGAGGGACATCCAAGGCTAAGCACAAGGGCAAGACTGAAGGTGAGGCTGGAAACTGCTATTCAGAAACAGGGAGGAAAGGCAGATTGTAGTGCCAGGAGGAAGCAGAAAGGAATGATTAGATACTCCTAGAGTAACTACCTATAGGATGAACTTCTTCTCATTCTTGATCCCTCACACAACCCTTCCCTGTCCATAATACACCATTTGTAAGCTGAAAAACCCTACTCTGCCTGCTGCTGCTGCTCTGTGTGAGGGCAAAAGGGAAACTGAAAGCTTGGTGAAGAATAAGTGGCCATCCACAGTAGGTGCCTTGTGAACACTCAGATCCCTTTTTCTGCCCAAGAAGACAAAAGCGAGCAGTTAGATGCATAAATCTACTCTCTGCATTCAGGGCTGAGCAGGTGCTAACAGTGGTTTTACTCATCTGTGTTACTGAGCACCCAGCAGAGCTTTCCCTAGATCAGGACCTCATTGCACTAAACCATGGTGCAGCCATAGAAGAGAAAGAGAGTCTCCTTCCCCTAGAGACTGCAGGAGATAGTAGATAGATAAGGAAGAGGGAGTCTACAAGTCCCACTAGCAAAACAAGCTGGATAATATCAGTCAAAATTAGAAGCCATGTTCTCAGAAATATTACATAGTTCTGATGACCATGGACTGGAAATCTCCTCTCCCTCCACATCAGAACCATCAGCCTCCAAGCTGACCTACCAACAGTTTGAATGCATCAGTGATTATCAAGGACTGACGCCAACATTGCAATTCTTCACTCCAATAATTTTCCTCTATTATTAAGAAAGATCATCGGAGCAAAATTGGAGCAGTATTAAATGAATATATTAATACAATTTATTAGCCAATGTAATAAGTTTACAACCTAATCTATTCCAAAAATAATCATACCAAAAGAAACGTAATTAAAACCACCCCCAATCTGACATATGTCAGGACAAAGTGTGTATTAGTAGATAACTACCACTGATTGTGAATCATATAACAAGAACGGAAATGAAACTTTTTGTTAATTTTAAGAGGTGTCATGCCTACTTCTGATTCTAATCTAGATTATGTTAATCTTGCATTTTAATGAACTGAGCCAACAAACAGACACACTAACAGGCAGCTGTTCACAGAAGCAACGCAATTCAATTTTTTTGTTTGTTTTCCATACTCTGGTGTACATCTGTGAAAAAAAAAAAAAAAAAGACAGGAAAAAAAGTCAATTCCATATACCACATGGCCACTTAAGCACTTCTTATTATGCCTTCCAGGAAGACCTGTATTTCTTTTCCACCCAAAGCCTGATCTTGCTGATTATATTTCTGAAAGAAGCCAGGAGGGATGACCCAGCACTAGACTGAGAGAAAGGCATCCAATACGCAAAATCAAATTCTTTTTCTCTCTCCCTGCTAAACAGAAATCCACATTTCATTTGTTAAGAAAACAGTCTCCTTGAAAGTAAATTAGATGTCAAATTTTCAATTAATATAAAGCAAGAAAGCACGCTTGTAATTTTTCCTTTTCTGGAGCAGTGGTCCCCAGCCAGCTGACAGCACATCACTGGAGTGTCCCTTGGAAGCTGCTTGGTGATCCAGCCAGCACAGGCTTAGAGCTTCTGGAAGCTAACACAAGGCTGGAAGGAGTCACATGGCCAGTGCCCGAAGCACATCTGGCCCTACATCCACTTGTCCCCTTGACATCTTCTGTCCTCCTCGAACATTCTGAGAATGCCCAAACACCCAAAGCCCGGGGAGGTGTTGCAGGTGTCAGAGCCAAGCCATGGTGCCCTGTATCAAACAGGCTTGCCAGGTGACACCATGGGTGAGACCCAAGATCCAACTGGCACAGCCTCTCGGGCATCCTGAGCTTTGGATGGTCACTGCAGACAACAGGGTGCAGCTGCAGTGCAGTCTGCACTGCTTCTGGGGGAAAGCTGAGATCCAAAGTTCCTGCTGCTCAAGCAGAAAACAGAGAGGGTCAGAATGTTGGGGTGCACTGTGTGCTGGAAGAGAGATAGGCCCTGAAGGCCAGAGAAAGAGCCTCGTTCTCAGACCTGGAGGTGACCCTGGGATTGCAGCCAGGTCACCGGGGATGGGCTGAGAGAGGATTGTGGGTTTCTGGACAGTGTTGGACCTATGAAATGTGATAATTGCAGTTTGTGACCTTATAGGGTATCGTTTACCTTTTACCATAATAGGCAATGTGTGGGAAATACCCCAGATGATTGGGGGACACTGAGGTGAACATCTTTCCCGTTTGTATGATGTGATATCCTGTAGGTACCGGCATTTAAGGGAATTTCTGATGCGCAATAAAGCTTTGCACTTTTTTCTCCATGTGTGCAGAGTCCAGGCCCATGCGTGAATACTGCATCAGAACATCTTTACTTCCACCAAATACTGCTGAACCTGCACACTGCCATCCTTGGGAAGAAACACAGAGCAGGTCGGTGGCACCAATAACTCAGCACTGCCCTCCCTCTGACAGCTTCTTCAAATTCTCACATCAAACAGACCCCTAAGCCTCACTTCACACCCAGAGGCTCGTTTTTCAGCTCGTTCCCCAAGACTCCGAAAAGCTGCATAGTGAACTCATAATGAAATCATATCTTTTATGCTGATATGACTGAAAGACAATTAGGACAGTACTGAGAATGTTGTATATGGAAACTCCTGCATTTGTTTTTCTGCAGAGACTAGAATGTCAGAAGCTATCAGCTATACAAGGTAGCAGGAAGGGAGTGAATAATGAGCTCAAAATAATTTTTGATACACAAATACAACACTTGATAATACTGCTGGTATTTAGCAATGCTGTGAGAACTCATTTGAATATGGAGATTTAGTAATTGTAGATGCACCTTAATAAAGCAAACATTCGTAAAATAAAATTCACTATGTATATACTTGTTTCATACACTGTGTCTGCCTTTAGAAAGTTTAATAAAACTAATTTTAACATTTTTTTCATTTCTGACGCAGCTGTGACTCTGAGTTGTCACTTTGACTGCACAGATTCTGGACACAGTCTTTTATTTTGCATCATTCCCACTTCCAAAGCTTGTGCAGTAGAAGATAGAAATCTCATTCTTGTCTTTTATTCTCACTTGTATAAGGAAGAGTGGACATAAATATTTAATAATTCTTATAGATCACTGAGACTTTATTTAAAAAACTGCAAATCCTACTTTTTTTCTTTCTATATATTTCTCTTCCTATGTATTTATCATTTCCTGTTCCCCCCTAGCAAAGTTAGGAAGCTTTTGCTTAGGTCCTAGTAGTGTCCACATCAAGTACCTCCTAGCTGAAATTGCTAGTTTTGACATCCTCAATTTTATTATTATGTCTGCCTTGCCAACAAAACACTGCTAACCTAGAGAAGCTTTACTTCCCATCCTCTACTTTAAGCCAGTCAAAAAAGGAACAATTTTCAAGTTGTGAAAGCACATTGCCATGATCTTCTCTGCTTCCCAGTTTATCATAAAGATTCACTAAATGTTATGATTCATATGGTGAAATGCAATGTGTTTAAGTTTAAATGAAAACTACAGCAGTGACTAACTACCAGCAGAATAGACATAATCAAGAATTTTAGTTTCTTTTTCTGTAGTTCTTTCCTTGGTCAAGTCTAACCACATTTTTCTTGCACCTACAAGTCTCTCAGATAGACAGATGATACTTAATGGCCTGCCTTGAGACATGATTTTTAATCCTCAGAGGGATAGACCAGAAAACCCTCAAATAAAAAAAAAAACCCAAAGTTGATTTATAGATTACAGCTCTCTTCATAACCCTGATAGAGGAGGAAATACATTTTTTGGATTGTAAAGAATTTAAATGAGCATAGCTTTATGATGCATTCTAAACTACACATGAATGAGTGAGATGAAAACGCATTTAGAAAACCATTGCATTCTTATCCTCACCTGGACTGGCAGATCAAAGGAGGCAGCTTTAGTTATTCTAATTCAAGGCTATAACATCTACAAAAAGCTACAGTGTAACCACAGATACTAAATTTAAAAAATTGAAAGAATAATTAAATTGTAATTCCTGCCTAGAAGGTCAAGTGAGTAGCTTCAGTTTTAAATGAAATGTGTTAAAAATCAGTCATCTAACTTGACTTATTAAAAAATAAGTTAAGCAAATAAGGAAATGAAACTACCTTGTAAATAGTTTAAAAGATAATTCAAAGCCAATGGTAACACACTTTCTCTGTTTTTCAAATTAAGAAGAATATTTAGAGTCTTTGAAAAATTATATGCTCATTGAAACAGTTCAGTGATCTACAAACTAAAGGAAATAATTTTTGGGGCATTTCATAACATTGTGGTTAACTGTTAAAAGGTAAACAGGATATGCTAAAAACTGGTTTTACAAAAGGCTTAAATAAAGCATTTTAGCATTTCTAAAATGAGCCATTAGATTGATGTTCACCTTTGAACAGCCCAACAGCTTCTCCTCCTCACTAGCCACATGACTCTTCTTGGCTTTCCATATCATATGAAAAAAAAAAACAAAGAGAAAACAACATGGAAGAGCGTAAAAACAAGCTAGAAAAAGGTTGAAATGCACCTCTACACAGCCATGGCATGGTCTATACCAAACAGCAGGCACATGCCTAATCCAGAGCCACTCATAAATAGCTCATCTGCCCTCCTGGAGCTAAGGTACCAAAATCTTCTGTCCATTTCAAAAGAAAAGATCAAATCACACATCCCTCTCTTCTGGATTGGCAAAGAGACCCATGAGCACTGCAAATTCACAGAGAGAAAGTTATACCCACAGTTCCTCAGCTGTGGAGCAACACTCGCTCTACATACCCGAGTTCTGCCAGTTCTAGCCAACAACTACATCCAGCTAAAATTTTTAGGTAAAATAGCACCAATGAACATATTCATAAAGCAAATTAAAGCTCATGTGATTCTTCTAGGTTGAGAACAATTTGCATTCAGTCTTAGCTTTGGAAAGTAAAAATAATGATGTAGATAATTTCTTCCTATTCATTAAGGACAGTGGATATTTTTATGCTGTTGGACATTTCTGCAGCATTTAGAAACACTATTTCAGGATGACCTAGTGTTATCTGACACGGAGAAAAAAAATCCATGCATAATGTATCAGAATGTTTTTTCAGGAACATACAAAAGAAGCAGTGACAGCCAGCTGTACCTCCAGTGCTATAGCCTTACTGCATGGGGTATAAAACGAGATCCTGTGGAGAGGGGAAGAACTGGTGACATTGTGTGAGCCTACTCAGATAAAAAGCATTAAAGTAAACATCTGCTGGGTATTATATAGCTCTGCCAATGCACCTCTGTGTAAAATCATCCCACTGTTACCAGGACCTGGCTCTTTATATGACGAGTTTATAAATGAAAACCAGGTTGCTGAGGTTGGACACAAGGATAAAGGCTGATAGCTCAAGGGAAACTTTAAAGGAGCCATAGTCTTTCTTGTTTGAAAATGCGTGCCACTTGTAGTCAGGGTTTTGTGCAGTTCTAAAAACTGTAAGGTTCGCACTAATACCAAATGCTGGTATGGTTACAAAGCACCATGCTATCCTAACAGACATATCTGGCTTTATTCATCATTTCAATATCACTTTTCAATGATAAACTTGTCCATAAGTTCATTAGGAAATTGCATGAACACGAATATACAAAACCTGACCTAATTATCTTCTCATTAACTAACACTCGCCAGTCTTTAACATACAGGAGTCTAGGACATACCTGAAGGTCCAAGTTGAATAATGCCTTTAATAACCTTATACAGGCACAGCTGAACTTTATATTGCTGAATAATATGCCAGAGTTTATCTTAAGGTAGAGAACAGAGTCTGAGAGTGCCCATCAATTCCTGCAGGAGCTGTAAAATAAAAGAAGCCGTGAGTAAAGGTTTGTGATATTGCTCAACACATATAGTGAGAGCATCCAGTACACTGAAAAGTACCTACTTCCCAAAACCACACGTTCTTTGCATACTCTGAGGGGACAAGAGAAACTGAATGATGAAAATACAAGCAGTGTGTGGGAATCCTGTAAACACATTACTTAATGCACTGGCAAACACAGTATAAGAGAGACCATTGTGTAGATGAGCAGAGTAAGAATTTAGGTACAGTATTTGCAGCAGGAAGGTAAAAAGTTTTGGTTTAATACAGATTTGTTGCTAATACAACCAGGATTGTCATGCAGAACCACAGAATCACAGGATCAGTTATGTTGGAAAAGACCTCTGAGATCATTGAGTCCAGCCTTTGACTGAGCACCACCTTTCCAACCAGACCATGGAGTGCCATGGCCAGGCCTTCCTTAAACACCTCCAGGGATGGTGACTGCACCACCACCCTGGGCAGCCCATTCCAATATCGAATCACTCTCTCTGTGAAGAAATTTTTCCTGATATAATGTTATGAACCATAAAAGGAAGGTAATTATTCAGCATTCCCCCAATATAACTCTAAGCTGTTTTCCATAAAATTATGCTGATTATATATACACATATATATATATATATAAAATTTTTAGTAATTAGACACACACATACATATATATACACACACATATTGATAACATCAAATTCCCTAATAAATTGGCAATTACATAAATTGATTTCTGATATATATACAGATATAAATGCTGGTATGTTTGGTATTAAATTCTTTAGCATGGTATCTTAAAAACATTTTAAAATGAAGTCTGATTAAAATTCTAAATGAAAATTATAAGACAGCTTCTCCTTAGCCAAAATAAAAAATGATTCTTCTTTATATCATGGGGATTTTACATCAAATGGTATGGGTTACAGTTTTATTCACAAGATTCTGGGCATGAAAATTGGAAACATACTTGTTTTTTCCACAGACTGCCCTTCAACAAAATGATTTTTCATTTCAAGGAAATATATAATAAGAAAAGTATCACTCCTAGATTAAAGCCCTAGGACTATGACGAGTTAGGGGAATTTTGTAATTCTGACAGCTAACTGATAATATTGACTCAGATTATACCTTGTCATTATAGTGACAGTAGATTGGCCTTTTCAAATTAAGTAGATTGGTCTCTTCAAATAAGCATCTTGTGACAGTTTAGGTGATTTTTCCAACACTGTCCCCTAGTCCATATTGTGTCCCCAAAGACCCTTCTTTAGACTTATTTCAGGGCCACACACCAGTTTTCTTCAAGCTTTTCTCAGCCTCAGGCATCTCACACTTCTTAGCCTACAGCAGTATTGTATAAAGACCCTCTGCCAAGATCATCCAATTTCCTGAGAAATCTTGCATTAGCATATGTTTCAAAAGAAAACATTTGCTTTAATTGCTCTTACTTTGCTCCCTGGCTTCAGATACATCTGGAGATGGGGAGTAGAAGCAGCTTTTAGTGTTCCTCTCTAGGCAGCTCTAGGATAGGCTTGCAATCTGGAAAGAAATACGGTCTCAGAGGTAATCTTTGGGTTTCCCCAGAAGCTCCTGCAGGAAGATTTACAGTATTTAATCCCATTTATATCATTATACTCTGCAGGTATATTTTTAACTTCCTGCTAAATAATTATTTCAGGATGCAACAGCATGGCATGGAACATATGTGCAGCAAAAAATAATCTCCACAGAAAACATAAGAGATCTGGATTCAACGGTGCAGTCATGCTATGCTCGCTCAGCAAAGGCATCACAGCTTGGCCCAACTGCTTTTTCCCTGAAAGCCCCTGAAATACTCATTCAAAAATGGCATTAGTAAAATTTAGTTTTCACATAATAGAAGAAATACAGCAAGTGTTTGTGTTTCACTGTGTTTCTGTACATCACCATCCTGTGCTTCTCAGGGGCAGTAAGGAGCAACCAGCACCACCACCCACTCTGCATAACCCAGCCTCTGCACCACCAAAAAGGCAGCTTTGCTGTGGTCCTGCTCACTGCTGGCATCTGCAGGGCCTCTTTTGGATCAGGAGAGGACTGTTAAAGTGGTTTATCCCCACCTGCTGCAGGAGGGTTTTCATTGGGAAGTGGTATCTGCTCCTTTTGGATGAGCCTAAAACAGAAACTATGTCCCGAAAGTGTACCTAATCTGGTCTGACTGATAATAGGATTTCAGTCCACAGGAGGATGCCAGAATGACTCTGAAGTAAACCTCTCCCTTTGGGGGTAAATCCACCCGGGCCTCAGTGCTGTTTGGCTGTATAAATCCAGTCTTACTGGGTTGCACAATTTGGTGACACAGTAAAAGAAGTGTGGAAATACCATGGCAAGATGGACTCCGGTCTCCCAAGAAGAGATTGAAAATTAGTGTTTGTTTCTTAAAAAAAAAAAAACCAAAACCATCCAACCAACCAACCAAACAAAAAACAAACAGAAAAGCAAGTCATACATTCTCTGGAAGCGTTCAGTGCCAGGCTGGGTGGGGTCCTGGGCAACCTGATCTAGTGGGTGCCATCCCTGCCTTTGGCAGGGGTGTTGGACTACATGAGCTTTAAGGCCCCTTTCAACCGAAGCTATTCTATGATTCTATGAAACAGAATATGTGTTTTATTTTACTGCAGACAGCAGTAGATGAGACCCTTCAAAGATCTATAAAATACCAGATTCTTACATTCCCTTGGGATCCTGGATGTGTTTAATCCTCTACAGCCTCTAAAAAATTTGACCTACAATGAACAATATTATTTCTTACCTGTGTCTATCTGCAGACAAGCTCCATATAAACCTCATTTTATACCTCCTGGGTAGCTCAGGAACATTGATCTTCAAAGCACAGTTACAGAATGGTCTGGTAACAACAAGAATGTACTAAATTGTGCCACTCTGGGAGTGTTCAAGGTGTTGCTAGAAGTTTCTCTTCAAGTAATACAAATACCAGCCTCACTCACCGTATGAGGTCAGAAGGAGTCACAACACAAAATGACTCAGCTGATGATGTGGTGAATATCTGTCAGGTGTTTGTCTGGCACTATTATGCTGGCTCTCCAAGCTCCTGGGAGAAAGTAAATGTCAAAGACACCTTTAACCCAGGAGCTGAGCTTTTTCAAGAGCTGGTGTTTAATATATTCATGCCAGGCTAAATAGGAAGGGTGACACAGGTAATCTGACTTCATCTGCTACGCCGAAGCACCATCTGTCAGTGTAATGAAGAAGGGCGCGTTGAAACCAGGTTACATTCACCAGAAAAAAAAAAAAAAAGAATCACTGAAGTTTAGACCAGACATTCAAAGGCCAATCCTTTCCCTGCTGACTTCAGGCCAGAATGAGATTATGAGCTGTCTTAATTTATCTCACTTCCAATTCTTGTAAGCAGGGAAATAGAAACCTAAGTAAAGTGAGCAGTAAATACTTTCTGTGGTGTGCAGAGAAACAGAACTACTCCCTGCCCTCTCAAGTATCTTTTGAAACAGAATTAACTTGGCTGCTGTGTTTCTATGCATCTCCAGAATAAGATACTACACCCTGGCAGGGTCATCCTGCTGAAGAGAGGAGGGGCTGCTAGGGAGCTGCAGGTTAAGGAAACAAAGTGGAGAAGCTCTATTGGTGTGAAAAGGACTGGTAACTCCTGGGGACCTGCAGCCTGCACACCACTGCAGTACCCCACACTACAGGAGTGACCCTTCTGAGTGGCAACAAGAGCGGGAGGAAATGCCCTGTTTCCCTGGAAGGTAGGTCCTCTGTGATCTCCTTTGTTTAACCACCTGCAGGGGAAAGCAGAAAAGTTTTGTTCCTTTCTGCTCTGTCCGCTGCAATCTGTTGTGTTTGGTTGAAGGTTGGACTTGATGATCTCGGGGATCTTGTTCAGCCTTTATAATACTATTATTCTGTGACCTGTTAAGTCTTGCTGAAATTGTAGGGGTTTTCCATGTAGGAAATTTACAGTGAGCTGTTCAAGCTGCTGTGAGTCTGAATGAAATAGTCAGGGTCAAGTAGCACTGGTAAGAGAATCACACATTGGAAAGCCCATGACACTGAGAAAGATTTTTTTCCTAATTTTGAAAGCGGTAAGTTAAGTGTATCACATCTAAATGGTACAACCTGATCTATGGTGTTTGAAACATATTTTGTACAGTACATTCCCAGAGGCTCTTTGAGAGGTGCAGGGAGGCAACAATGGGCAGCAGAAGGTGAAAATAATGAGGAAGGTTTGGAGGACACCTTTTCTCCTCACAGAGTCCATAGATAGTTGTGCACTGATTTTCTTTTGCCATAGACTCTTGGGAAGAGAGGTTTTGCCCCCTAATTTTTAGGATTTTCACAAGTCTTGATGCCCCACAAAAGGGAAATATTAATTCTCAAGACTAAGGAAAGCTGACAAAAACTCTGTGTCTCCCAACATGTTTCAGGATTAAAAAAACATGTCTAAGGGTGGAGACTGACTGGGATAAAGGTTTCAGAAACCAGAAATAGAACTGATTCAGCAGCATTACTTCTTCCATACTCCTTTGCCTGAAGGGATTTCTAAAAGCTGAACTCTTCTCCAGCTGATTTTGGGGTAATCCAAATACACAAAAAAGGACTATTTTTGCTTTGGCATTTTTTTCCCCCTTCATGTATGTATAATAATACATGATTATGTAATCATAAAATACTCTATCCATTATATTATATAAATATCTTATTACATTGTTATAATATGTAGCAAATACTATAAAATAAATCACTCTTAAATTATATAATATATATTCTATACCTGCTATAGAATGTTGTAATAATACTTTTTCTTCACATGTGGAAATAAATTTGCTGTAACTATTGCTTTAGTCGTGTCTACACTGGATTTTACTTTAAATCAAGAACATATGGATTTTAGGTACCCTCCCACCCACAGAATATGATGACTTCTGTCCTGAGTATCTCTTGGTTCTTGACTGAGGTCACACATTCCCCTCTTAAATGTTTTTGCCCTCACCTTTCTTTCAAACCCTTTCAAGAGGTTGGCAAATGACCACAGTCACAAATGACTACAATCCTCAGCATCAGGACAAGGGACAGTAGTTGGAACAGCATCTAGCCCCCTGTTAGGTGCTGTAATCATTGTCTCCTCAGCCTTGAACCACTTGATTTGGGAACATGGCACAGCTCTACCACTGACAGGGCTTGACTACTCAGCTCTCAACTCCTACTGCTTTTCAAGCATGTCTGAAAAGAATATATTTTACAATGAAAATTTCATCATGAAAATAAGGGAATAAGAAACTCTGACATTTACTCTGAAGACAGACTATCTGCAGCCTTGGTTAGGTATATACTGGGTACAGCTGAGACTGCAGTGCTCCTGAAGAAGTCTGGATGTAAAAATAAACTTTACAGAGCAAAGAAATTCAGTGTTCAAGGATGCATTTCACAAATAAGATATTAACTTCTAATCAAAAGAGAGAGACCACAATCTTAAACCTACTCAAGTATAGAATACACCCTATTTGGGGAAAGGAATGACAGAATTTCATTACATAAATAGTCATTAAACTAAAACAGAGAGCTTGTAATGCAACATAAAATACAGGTTGTAAACACATACTCCACAATGCATTTCATTTCTATTTCATTTTTCAGATTCACATCCAAAACCTAAATGTAGTTACTGTTGTGTGAACTTAGCAAAGAGAAGCATTAAAATCTTTTGTTGTTCTTTCAAAAGCCAAATTGAAAGACAAAGCAGACAAGTTAAAATCTAGAAAGATCTTGTGCATTTGGGTACACTGTCACTTGTGAATGCACGCATAAATGCTTCCTTTCAAAATATATATTACAGCCTGTGCATATGTATGAAGGAAATAATATATACTTACACAGAAATATATTTTCCTAATTATTAATTTTCAAAATTAATAATGATTTATTTTCTCTTAATTGTCTTTTGAAACACATGAAGAAAAATTGCAGAAAAGTGTAATTACAAATGATTTTTAAACTGCAAAACTTTGCATCTACCAGTATGTGGCTATGGCATAGGACAAATAAGAAATGCATCTTAGTGAAATCACCTCACTGTTCTACATTGACGAAGAAAATGAATAAAAATGCATGATGAAAGGCTACATAACAAATTTTATAGTTGCATTGGTTTCACACGGCCTTTTTTTTTGGTAGCAGGGAGACCGCAGAGATGGCTTCTGTGAGAAATTGCTGGAAGCTTCCCACCATGTCCGGCAGAGCCAATGGTTGATGGCTCTGAAGATGGACACGCTGCTGGCCAGAGCTGGGCCAATGAGAGAGGCTGGTAATGCCTCTGTGATGACAGATTTAAGAACAAAATCAAAACAAAGTCACAGGTTTTTTGTTCCTAGTCAGAGAAGAGGAAGAGGTGAGAATATGTGAGGGAACAACATGGTGGCACCAAGGTCAGGGGAGAAGGAGGGGGAGGAGGTGCTCCAGGCGCCGGAGCCGAGATTCCTCTGCGGGCCGTGGTGCAGCCCATGGTGAAGCAGCTGTGCCCCTGCAGCCCATGGGGGTCCACAGGGAAAGCAGAGATCCACCCACAGCCTGTGGGGATCCACGGGGAAAGCAGAGATCCACCCACAGCCC
>VXBT01003636.1:401891-443339 GCA_013400235.1 Oriolus oriolus
CCACGGCGGGACGTTCACGGAGAACTGTCTCCTGTGGGAGGGACCCCACAGCCTCAGAGTGAAGGACTCTTCTCCCGGAGCAGCGGAAGAAAATCTTGGTGATGGACTGACCAAACTCCCCTGCCTCCCTGCGTTGTCGGTGGGAAGGAGGGAGGGCCTGGGGTGGAAGGTGTTTTAAGGGTTTATTTTACTTCTCATTATCCTCCTCTGATTCTGTTAGCAATAAATTCATTTTTTAACTTTAAATTAAGCCTGTTTTGTCCTTGAAGTGTCTTCTCCTGGCCCTTATCTCAACTAATGAAGCCTTCGTTAATTTTTTTCCCCCTTCTCTCCTCTGCCCAGCTGTGGCAGGAGAGGGTGAGCAAGCGACTCTCGTGGGTCCCTGGCATCGGGCCAGTGCCAAACCACGACAATAGTCTAATTCACTGCAGTGGGCTGTATGTCCCCTTTACCAAACTCTCCTTGTTTTTCATGCATACAGGTGATCATTTATTTTTCTGTAAAAACACACTAGGTGCTGTATTTTTGTCTCTAATCTGAGAATTTTAGTGTGTCGCCAAAAACACTCTCTGAAATGTCTTGTGTCTGATCTTTATTTTAATTGAAACAGGCTGGTAAAGTAATGCTCATACAAGCTGCTAATGTGTGTGTAGTTTATCTTCATTTAATGAAATGTCAGGTTTAGGACAGGAGAATCGTGGAGTTTCCTAAGCTGTGAGGAATTTCAGAGTAATGAGATTGTGTTTCCAACATTGCCAGAACTGTTTGAACTTCCTGAAGCAGTCAGAAGGGCTGTACATGAGGTGAAACACTTTGCCTCCTTATAATTTGTTCCCCTTTAATTCTGAAAGGCAATTCTGAAAGGTGTGCTGTCACTGATCGGCATGTACAATTTCTCACTAAGGCCACTGGGAGCTGGTACACAAATCAGCATCAGTGGATGTTCCCAAATACACCTTGCTCTCAAAATAATTGAAAAACGTGGTTTTACTGTATAGTTCTTCACCACAAAAAGAAAAACAACCTCTGCCTACAATGATTCTGTTTCATTTTTTCCCCTTAGAAAATGCCAGAAATGTCAGTGCATGACCTTGCATGGGGCAAAGCACACTGCTGAATGACAGGCTTAAAAACAGCTTGCTGTGCTGTTACCTAATTCCTACAAAAGAGGGAGAGAAATTAAAAGGCAAACAGCTGATAATTTCTGATTACATGGGGAGGAAACTTCTCATTTTGATGCTCTTTTCTGTATAGAATCATAGAATCTCCCCAGCTGGAAGGCACCTGCAAGGATCATTAAAGTCCAGCTCCAGGCTCTGCACAGAACAGCCCCAAGAATCCCACAATGAGCCTGAGAGCATTGTCCAAGTGCTTCATGAGCTCTGTCAGGCTTGGTGCTGTGACCACTGCTTTGGGGAGCCTGTCCCAGTGCCCAAACACCCTCAGGGTGAAGAACCTTTTTGTAATGCTCAACCTAAAATATCCAATAGCCCAGCTCTCCTGCTGAATTATAGTTAAAATTATTTCAGCCTTTTCTGCATGGATTATTCCTAAACAGGGGTACATGGAGATGGTTGAATTATGACATGAACTGAATAGTAGGCAAACATATAAAACAAAGACATGGTGCATTGCAGCAATACAACTGTATTCAACTACAGCAGTTCAGAGGACTGCCTTATAGATTGATTCAAGAAAATAACATTTCCCCTCCAACCCCCATCTAGGTTATTTTGCTGAAACTGCTGAAAAGCAGTGTTCTTCATTACAGGTAAAAGTTAAGTCTCCTGGGAGGCAATGAGACTCTTCTTGTTATCTTCATGGTTGTTTGCATTCCATTTTCTTACCCTCATCACTCAGAGGCATCTGTATATTTACCAGTTTTGAACAATAACACAAAAACCTACATGGTAAACCAAAGCTTTCAATATAGCTCCAGAAAAAATTCCCTTCCTAAGGCAGAGTGGACTTTCAGGACTTTTGACCTCAGTATTGTGAAGTACTGTAAATGTATCCACTTACAGTATTTTCTCATCTATGAAAGGAGAAAAAAAAAAAAAAACAAAACTGAATTTGAAATAAGCTAGAGGCATGAAATAAAATGCTATAAATACAATATATCTTTTATATCACAAAGTTCATATGAATCAAAAGAAGAGCTGTGGGGAAAAGGTTATTGAACTTGCCTTGGAAGGTGACAGAAATAAATCTACTCTAATTTATCAGCCAGTATGGGACTAGAATCTCTCCAATCAGAAGACATTGAAATCTATATATAAAGTGCAGGAAAACGAAAAGGGAAAAAAGAAACACCCCAGAAGTTCTAACCTTAACAAAAGCAGTCTCATAGACTTCAAATACACAAAAATAAAAAGTCAATAGACACTGTAATAGAAGAACAGTGTTCTTTAGACAGAAAAACTCTCTGATATATGCTGATAGGTGTATATTCATCCTTTAAACCAGTGAGATTCTGTGCATTTATTCTAATACCATATTTTGAAAGTGGAAAAAGTCATAAGCAGTGGTATGGTGACGTGGATGTCAAGGACTCACCATATTGGATTCTTAGACTGTTCTCACCATTTGGGATTTTTCCTTTTATGTCCCACTGACATGGCTGAGAAGAGTACTTCAGCTGAAAGGACTTCTAAGAGTCATAAAACAGAATTCCTCTGTTTGAATCTTAATAATAAAACCTTACAGGAATCTAAAGTGCACCCAGCTTGCTGACATTTGGGGCTGGGTGGGCGTGTGCGACTCTGTGATGATGGGGGCAGGTATCCCCAGCAGGACACGCTGTGAGCTCCGGAGCTGTCATTGCAAAGAGAAGCAGCCTGAGCATCTGGGGATGTGTCACCCACACTTCTTCCCTGCAGGAAGGATCTATCAGTACATGGTGGGCCTTGGCCAGTGCTCAGCACCCAGAATGTAGCAATCACTGGGAATAACTGCTAAGTTATGAGCTACTGATTAACAGCTTGCAATAGCTAAATAATGTTAGTGATGCCATCGTCCTGTAATTAGCATCATGAGGTTTATGTGATGTCTCTTACTCTTCTTATACTCATGTAATTGAGCTCCATTAAGTATTTTCAGACAACTTTTTAATCTCCTAATCAAAATATCGAAAACAGACTGTCAAATTTTTAGCATTAATTCTACTTGGTTAGTTCCATGCATTAAATGCCTTGCAGGGATGTTTGTTTTGGCCTGAGCCACTCTGCAGTGCCACAAGTTGCATGTCCCCTGAGCTCCCTGTGCATTTTTTAAAGATTTCAGTGTTTCAGGTAATTGGACTGGGAACTGTTTCCTGTGCACTGGTTGCAGATTAAGGAAATTAAGGGAGCAACAGTTAGAAAGGTGCATTTCTGATTTAATTTGCTCTCTGGAATGACAGAGCTGTTCAGTCAATTTTGGAGCAGTGCTATTATTCTGGAAGATTGCCAGCCAGGGAAGTATAACTAACTTTTTAGCTGGGTTTGAAACAAACAAAATAGAACAAGGAAGCAACTGGCACTGTTGCAATATAAAAGAACTGAAGTTTTGCAGAACAAGCTGAATTCAATAGGTTTTGGCTTTTAATTAAAGAGGAAGTAATTATTTAAAAAAACCCTTTCCTTGCAAGGCATCTGAAGATGTGAACAAAGATAGAAGATGACATGCCTTTTTTTTTTTTCTCCCAGAAAACAGGACTATGGATAAAATTATACTATAAAGAAAGCAAAAGAAGAATATTTGCAAGTGGATGGTAGATAAACAGGTATAAGGAAGTAGAAGTTTAAAATTATTTTTATTGCACCCTTGGCAGATTAAATAGTTGAAGAGATTGGTGTTAATGAGGATAAAGCTACTTTCTTTGTTCCCTAACATCCATAAGTGTAGTTTCTACCTCTTCTGGAAAGGAGTTTGAACGAATATGGATTAGACGTTTGGTTGCTGCCATTTGATAACCTCCCTAGCTTCTTTATACTGAAAAGTAGTAGTAATGAAACTGGAGAACTGTATGAGTGGGTCAGCGATTGTCTCAAAAGCGGGAATGCTGTAGCATGCCTTGCCATTGCTGTCCTGCCTTGGATCAGGTTGAAGTTTGAACAACGTGCAGAATTTTACCTAATGTTTATAACATCAGCCATTGTCTGAAATAAAAAACTGTCACTTTTCCCCAAAATTCTCACTACAAAAATAAAAGATAATTTTCCTTTAAATTCATAAATACAGAGGACACTCAAAAAATTACAGCAGGCATTTTAAGTGTTGATCAATTCATTTTGACTCGGCTCAATTTGAATTATAAAGGAAGATAGATTTGGTACTCTGAAAGAGTTAAATTTTATAAAGTAAGAAATGTATATAAGTACCTGAAGGGAGAGTGTTAAGAGGATGGAGCCAGGCTCTTTTCAGTGGCGCTGAGCAATAGGATAAGTGGCAAGAGACAAACTGGTAAACAGGGAGGAAAACTGAAATCTCCATGAATTCTGAAATCTCCAAATATCCAAGATTTAAGACTATCAAGAATCTGTATGTCAAGGAAGGAGGAAAAAAAAGGGATGAGGGAAGAACACCCAGCCAATCAGTCCAATAAAGATACCAGGAATGAGTTTTAGGTTTATGAACAGGAAAAGAACAATTAGCAAGCTATATCTTAGCTATCAAGTAGTGTAGGGCTTAAGCAAAAATCGCCAGAAGTCAAGCTGAGAGCTGAGACCTTACAAAGAAATAAAAGAAACAGTTAAAGAAACAGTTAAAGAAACAAAATTAGATGATAAAACATGGGGTTCCTAAGCACAGAGCCAGCAGGGATAATCTAAGCAAGTCTCCAAAGTCAAATTAATACTCTCAGTTTTCATTATAAAAGCTTCAAAGCTATAAAGGCAAGATGTGAAATGGAAACAGAGGTGTTGAAACGACCATGTTAGAACTGAAAGGAAAACTCCAGGAACTCCTACAGAAACCTGAAGGATGCAGCAAAACAAATGTTAATTCTGGTAACAAAAACCTCAACTAACTCAAGTTTGGGATTAGTGGATATAAAAGGAGAAAGTATTTAAAGCAATAGAAAAAGGATTAAGAGATTGATAAATTATTACACCTGGCAACCTGATGTCTAAAGTGTGCATATTTTTGGAATAAATTTTGAAGGAAACACTTCAAACTGAGATGTAAAGGGGAAACGAGGATAAAATGTAACATAGTTTACCTAAAACAAATTGGCTTCCATCCCTGAAATTCTTGCATCTCTGGGTTTTCAACATATTTGATCTAGTAAAAGAACATATGTAATTAATTAAAATGCAGACAAGGAAGAGTTAAAGGAAAGGACTGTAATATGTAATTGCTGGAACTGAAGGGGAGATATCAGACTTGAGCTATTAACAATGATGAAATTTTTTTTCATATTTTTGCATTTAGTCTACCAAAAACAAACAAAAAAAAGAAGGTAGGCCATGATTGCTCTGTAAAAACACATATCAGAAAAAATATTAACAAGGCAGAAGACGTATTAAAAAAATAATAATTTGAATATCCAAAAGATTTATAAAATGTTTTTAAAAGCAGTTTACTGAAATTATAAGGTTTCTAATTCTTAGAGTTATAGACATTTGGGATGTAGAACAGCTTTCCAGTAGACATCACTGAAGATTTTAAAAAAGCTAAAGCAAGTCCCTAATTATTTATAATACTGTCCTCTATAAGATGATGAAAATCACTGTATTGTGGATTATTTGTGGTGGCAGGTGGTTGGTTTTGCTCACCTCAGAGGTCCTGTACAGTCCGAAGCAAGTTAGTGCAACCACCTAACAACTTTACAGCTGTGAAAGAAAAAATATGCTGTAGGTTTATACCAACTCTGACTTTAACTGTGGCTTTCCAGCACTGGACTGCTAAGTCTAAAGGCATTTGTCTTACAGGTGCCGTAGGACAACACAGCTTTCATCTGTACCTGAGCTGCCTTCCAACTCAAAGCACTGGGACTGCCATTTTGTGACACAGCACGAGCTCTCCTGTAGCTCACACACTTCAGTTAGAGAAGCAGAAGTTGGGTTTATTTTAAAATTTTCCAGAAGATATAGTTTTTGTGAATATGAATAATGAAGATGAATAGCATTGACAAGTAAGTACAAAATTTGATTGGACGACAGCATGCGTAAATCAGAAAACCAAGGTCTGAAATGCAAATCAAAGCCACATGACTGATGCAAGAAACCACCAGAAATAAGTATAAAAATCTGCCAGAGAACAATAAAGCTTTTCAGTTAAAATTCCCTAAGCACAAGCCAAGACTAGAAGTGATTAAAGTCATATGTTCTCAAAGTGACATTTTCCAAACTATTAGCATCTTAAATTTCATCTCCCGAGTGGAGTGAAAAATGAGCCAAGCCTCTTAAAACATACTCCTTTAATGTATTTAGATATGGCACAAAAGAAATTAATTTCTTTCTTCTGGTGATTGGCAGCACCAATAAAAGATGTACTCTGACTTTTAAGAGAAATGCTTCTTACAGTTGTAAAATTGCATTTCTCAGTGTCTGAATGCATTTTTTTTTTAAAGAGGCCTCTAATGTTAACAACAGTTACATCAAGTAGAAGATGTAAGCTGATTAAACAAACTCCATTCAGGCTTTGAGAACTGATTGTTGAAAATCCTTTGCCCCAACTCTACAGCATCTTTGTACAAGTAGATCTTTTTCCTGTCTTTCACCCAGGGTGTTTCTCAGAAAGCAAATCAGGCTTTGATCCTGAAGCCAAGTCATGGTGGCGGTTTCCAGTGTCAATTCACTGATGTCAAGTAAAGCATATGCTAGCATTTCTCTCTTTCCCTCTTTGAGGGCACATAAAGTGATCTCTTCATTGTCTTTGGCCAACAGTTTCATTTAGTTTGTCTAAACTGAACATCTTTGAGGTTTCATGCATCAGTAAGATCTGGTAGAAATTATTCAGCAATGTTATTTGCAGGAAGGTAAGGATAGAAAAATAGAAATGTAAAAAAGAGAAATTTCACATCTTTAAGACACAAGGTGTGGTGGTGCATCCTTCCACCATACCCTCCCCAGGCCTGGTCTAGGATCTCAGGAGCTCCTGACAAGCCTTGACCAGACCATTTGGGGGGTGAAGCATCTCTGACTGTACCAGAGTCTCTTGCAAGATCCGGGTGGGAACAACACCGGGTGCAACAGGAACATCAGCTGCCTGACCAAGGTGGGCAGCAAAGGATTATGTCATCCCTGACAGCCTGCTGTTATCACAAATCTCTAATAAATCATTGTTATAACTGTAATAAATCCTATTTAATCACTTTATAATTATTAAATTAGTGAATTATTAAATGCTGCTAAATCCTTTTGCACCCTTATCTTTTGTATTTGCAACTTTGCTCTTTTTTACCACATAAATAATTCTAAATTGACTCTTGTCTGATTTTCATTCGTATGCTTCATCCATGTATTAAGTAATAAAGTGAACCTCGCCACAAAATCTGCTAATTCCACAAATTCATATTAAAACCTGCTTTTTGCCAGTACCTTTGACAGTGATTCTTTAAGTGGCCAAAACCACTCATTAATGACACAAGGCTGTAAGAACATGTCTAAATTAGCTCAAATGTGCAGTGAGCCTTAAAATCTGCATTACCCCACAACATGGTGTCTTCTCCATCTAAATGAAGAAAAAAGGGACTTGCTTATTATTGTTCTCTTTGTGGTGTAATTTTTAGTGTGTTGGACAGAAATTTTCAAAATTGCTGGATGTATTTTGTGTCTGCTTGTGCTATGAGTGTGTATTCTTGTGAAATAAGCGTGGGAGATATTAAGGAAATGTCACTTGAGGAAAAAAATGGAGAAGAAGCAATGCTGACAAGCATTAAAAAATTGCGTAGGAGCTGAAGACCATCTCTGCATGAAATTCGACATACCTTGACTCTGCTAGACACCACAATGGTTAAGAATAGAAAGCAACAGTTATCTAAGCACTAAAAGTTGTCTTCAAGGCCACAACTTGAAAAACAGAAAAGACATAGTGTTATTTTCTTCTTTCTTCCAGAGCTTTGAGAAGACTTTCAGTGATGCTATTCAGATCATGAAAGTAAGGTGCTGCAGGGAAACAGGCAGGAGCAAGTCCTCCTCCAGCCTGTGCTTCTTCTAGTCTGTGAAGTTCTAAGCACCCTGTACCTTTCATAATGAAAAGATTTTTTCTTGGAGTCTGATGCAATACATAACAGAGGCACAGCTAGGAAAGATGGAAGAAATGAAATACCACCACCAGCAAAACTGAAATTAAGAAAAAAAATTCACATTTGGTGTAGCATGTGTGTGGTAAGAGAGAGTGCTCACGTTTGCAGGCACAAATCTGAAGACTGATGTAACTGCCCTTTCATGCACTTCTAATCAGGAATATACTGATCAGTTCAGGAACCAAAAGGCCTAATTGTGAATCACCCTTTTTGACAGAGATTCTGGCTCAGTAGCTCAGTGTGGCAGCACACGTGTAGTACAAGGGGATTGCATGTATGTTCTCCTGCCTAAACAAGAAAATCTTATTAAAATGTCTTCATCTTCTTGTATTCTTTTTCCTTATTTTTAAAGAGAAATAAGAATAAAATTCCAAATGTCCCATTTTCTGTCTTGCAAGTGACCCAGTAAAGCTGCAAAAGCTCCACTGTCAGGATCTCCGAAAATCAGGGCTGCTTCAGAAATGGACATTACGGATATTTTCTCGGACTTCAAGTTTCTGCCATACAAATCCCTTACTCCTTGTGCCTGCTTTAAAAGCTCTCCTAATGAATGTGGAAAACAGAGGGCAGAGTTTTGCCACAGGGCTGTTCCCATGCAAACAGCAACTGTGGGATTCCTCTCTAACTGAGCACAAGCTAATTCATTATCAGAGTCTTCAAAATTCCTATCAGGAGTATGCACAAGAGAATGTGCTTAAGGAAACAGAATTAGAAATGAGGCCTATACCACTATCATTTTTCATGCCTTTAAAAAGATAATATAAACACTACTATACAGAGTGATTTGGATGCATTTTTTACTATGCCTCACATTCTCAGAGGCTGTAAAATCTCTTTTTCATGAGCAGCTATAGACATGGATTTCATAGAAAACAAATTTAAAAGAAAAAGATAGAAATTTCTGCTGTTTCAGATTACAAAAGTATTTTGGAGATATTTGGAAGTAATGGAGATAACAGGACAGTCTTGGAAAGTCTGATACTTAGCCATCAACCTTAATAAGAAAACAAATACTACCTGATCTAGTAAATTTACATTGCAGCAATTATGGAAATGGGACAAGCTTATTTTCTTTCAATATTTTAAAATGTTTTCTCAGTCATATTTATTCAAAATCTTCATGCTTCTCTGCCTCTAGCTGTGAAAAGCAGAGGTGTTAAAGAAAAAACCATTTGTCTCGGACTTGTGACAAAGACAAAATTTTGACCATTTGTTCTTTCCTTCAAATATTTAAGCCTGAAATTCATTCTTGTCCATTCTTTGTTCTATTCAAACTTTTATCATACAGGGACTCTAAAACCTTGCTGAAAGGCTTTATTGGCAATGTGCCAGGTCCCCAAGTCTTCAGCTAAATTAAATAAAGTAAAGCAGATTGTCTCTGCTCTAATACCGAAAGACTGCGTGACTCAGATTTATAGAACGTCAAGTTGCCTACTGAAACTATTCTAGGAGATACATAAACACAAGGTTAAATTTCTGTCTGGAGCTTAATCACGTTATTCCCTTTGCCTTTAGTGGGATTAAGCCACGTGTTCATTGCTTGTGATTAAGCACTTTCCTGCCTTTTGCTGCTCTCTTCTATCAGTGCAGTGGGGTTTCACCCCCAATCATCAGGTACACGAGCACTCCAGTGAACAAACGCACCCGAGACTTGCGGAGCACGTGCTGCAGCTGAATTCACCCTGTGGCACGAGTGGGGCCTGTCCTTTGCATCCCTGTGGTGTGCAGCACACGGCCTGAATCAGAGAGCCCTTATTAGTGTGCACCACAGCTGCTTCTCTGCGGACATGCCCTAGTTTTTTCTTAAATAAAAGCTAAGTATGCAGAGAGATACCAAAATCATCCCAAAACAGAGGCACACAGAAGCAAGGTGCACACATAAGGTTTATCTGGCACTCTCTGAGCTGTACCAGTAATGTGGTTGCATTTGCATTCTTTGTTCTTAGGTTTTTGGGGGTTTTCCTGTTCAGTTTTCTAACCTCTACTTCATTTTCATTTTCCACCAATATTATCCTGTATCCACATGGCTGCAACGTTTTTGCACACTGCACACGCATTAAGAATCAATAGACAAAAATCCCAGAAATGCTTCAAAACAGAAAACTTTTGAAAATAATATGTTGAATGCAATTAACTGAAAAACAGAGCCTTTGAATAGCTGCTCCAAAGGGATATATTTTTGAAGACCAACACAAAGCTTACAAAAATTGATTCTCCAAAGGTCACTTTCATCTTATTTTTCTAGTAGTTGCAGAAAACAGAACACTCTACATCTCTAAAATAATTACAGAGAAAAATAAAAGTATTCCTAAATTCTTGATGCTGCGCATACTGAGAGTGAAACTGTCTTTAGAGACAAACAATTGTAATTAATGAAAAAACACTTAAATGAGCAGTAGGTAGTTCTTTGAAAGAGTTCTCGACCTTCCTGTACTACTTCAAAACTTGGTTTGGGCGTTTTAGAGACCTGAACTCATTCTACTGGTTTTCTGGCTAATTTATAAGTAAATTTTGAAACCTATTCTGCAATTTCCAGATGCATAGGTCCTTGTAACAGTTTTTTGTTTCTTTGCCTCTTGGTTTGCTCCAAAAGATCAGTTTTTTTAAAAAGTTATTTATTTGTGTTTATAACAAGGGTTTCCAAAGTGTTCTGTGTATTTTCATTAAATTAAAGATCTGTAATCACAAACTAAATCACTGTCCTCATCCTTGTGCATGCAGGGACATGTTTGTGGGTGATATAAGCAGAGAGAATTGCAGGATGAAAAGAGCTCTGGCTCTTCAGGCAGAGCTTGTAAGACAGACTGCGGTGGCTCTCCATGGGAGGCTCAGTGTCCCCATGCAGGGGACTGCCAGACCCTGGCATTCTGCAGGGAGCTGTGTCCCTGCCTGAGCTCGTGTGCTTGCTGCAGAGTCTTCATGTTCCCACAAGGAAAGTTAAAGGAAGCTTTCTGGAGATTCAGGGCCAGGTCTGGGTTTGAGTGTTGTGGCCTTCCCTGAGTTTCTGACAGTGAAAACTGGGTGCTTCCAACAACCACTCTCATACCAGCTTCAGGTAGCCCACTGGATGAAAAAGCAAGTTTAAAAGGCAGAAGTCTGTGACACTGAGTCCCCAGTCTGCCAGAGTCCTTACATGACCGTGGGTAAGTCACTTAAATATTTATCCAAAATTTTATCTTCCTGTTTGTGTGATGGAGTAGTTCCTTGCCTCTCATATGGATGAATATTAAGAATTTCAGTGCACTCAGTGATAATGGAAACCATTAAGTACCTAAATCAGCAACTCTGCATTGATCCATGATCCATCTGTTTAAAAGAATACCTTACAGCCATAATCAGCAAAATATCATCATATGCTCTATTTTGGGAATACTTTTGAAATTATGAGGCTCAAATTAATAGAAGTTACTTATGTTTCCAAGGTAGATTTGTACTTAACTCTATTCAGATATAGACTAGTTACTCCCAAAAATACAAATGGGTTTATTCCTTTCAAAATAAAGTGCTATAAATACTAGTATAGCTAGTATTATCCACAAAGGAATCCAACCCATGTCATGACTCACATGGAACTTATTCAGAGCATTCACGTGTCTTCACATGTCTTCCTACTGTCCCTTTTTATTCACTCTATTATCTAAATTACACAAGTTTTTTAAGTGCTGTGATGTGATTTTTTTCCTGCCTTGGATAATTGGTTGCTTCTTTCTGATGATTTGTGTGCTGAGCTGAAGTGGCCAGAGCTGGACACAATCAATGAATGTATTATTATTTTTCCTTTCTGCAGGAACAAAAACATCTTACTATATGACTTGTTTTCTGATGGCTTCAGAGCTACATAAGCACAAAGCCTAAATTCAGTTTTTCAGGTTGTTACACAAGGAAGAAATCACATTAAAGTCACATCAAAAATTACAGTCCTGATAAGGCTTTTTAAAACATATCCTAATTTAAGGAAACACAAATTCTTCCTTGTAACACTCATCTCTAGAAACTGCTTCTCTAATAGATGAAACAATGAAATGTAAATAAATTGCGTCTGAATACTTAAGATGTCATTAACATATTTCACTGTGTTTTAACATCCCCCCAACTATTCACAGGGCCTTTGAGATAGTTGCCTCCTATGTCTTTGTCACCACAAAGTAATTCTTGCACACGGGGCACATTAAGCTTCTGAAAGCCCAAAGGACAAAGGAACAAAACAGTTTCTCTTTCTCCTTATTCTGCTTTTCTCCAAGGGCAATGGCATAAATTAGCACAGCTACACAAGAGCCCGCAATCACCAAAGCAATACAAATTGCTCGACTGCCCTTCTCAAACCAGCTCACCAGAGGTGCGACCCAGCAGGTGCGCTGTGACAGGATTTATAACAGGATAGCTACAGCGAGCAGAGTGAGACAGGTTTCGTTAATTAACTAAGTATAGCACCAATTCCAGAGAGCGCTGCCTCAAATACCCCTGTCAGGGAATTCTTTAGATCTTGGAGTATCAGCTTTCTCTACTTGCTACTAGGTTTTCTTTTCTTAGTACATCAGAGCACTGCACACCATCTGCAACCCCATCGGAAAGCAGCTCTGCCGCCCTGGTTTGCAGTGCAGATCAGCACTACAGGGGTCATCCCTTCTCAGCTTAGCCTTGTGCTGCTTCCACACACTCATCCTCTAATAATGGTGGTTCCCACAGTCTTCTCTCTATCTGAATGTAAGTTTTAGCAGTGTTGAGTGTAACTCTTGCTTATGATTTTCAGAGGCATCAGAACTTCATAGAGCTACTTTCCTTTTTTCCTTTTTTGGTTTTCAAGCTAAAATTTAGGTTTACCCAGGATTTTACAGGAATTAATTTATTAACTGTTTGAGACAATATTTCATGTTTCCATCAGGAGATAAACTTCTACTTCACAGTTAGGGCCATTTTCCCCTGTGCAAGAAGATGTGACATATTCTGAAACCAAACATTCAACCCTTACCTTGCACGGACAGTTGCCCTCTTGCCAGACAGAGTGAAGCTCAGTTAGGAGAGCACATTTCCACCTAAATTATTTATATCTCTTATAAGAGAATTTTATTGAATTGAATTTTATAGACCTTTAAAGATTGCTTTCAGAAGCCACTTAAGTTAGAAAATCATTACGTTTCTAAACAGTCTGGCTTTGCTGTAGGGTAACTGGAGGCAGAGGGACAGATTCTGACTGACTTTTATTGGTTTTGAACCAAGCCTTTGCTGTATTATCATGGCATTTGCTATATTATCATGTGAAATTAATTTGCTTAAAATACAGAAGTCAACTAAGGTATCCATAATTTTTATCTTTTAAAAGCGAGCTTAGTCACTAGAGTTAGAATGTTAGAGTCTATGTAAAGTCAGTGTTGTTGTACATTGACAGCAGCTACCAGAGAGAAACAGGTTCTAAAACCACCTGAGGACTTTTCTAGGTTTGTGGTCAAACCCTACAGAGTTTTTCCAGAAGAAGAAAAACTCACATGATTTGGAATATTGTCACAAGATCTCTTGGGAAACCAAGATGTTTAGACTTAGTTATCTGTTTTTGCAGTGAAACTGGTTAGGAATATTTACATAAACTGCTGGATTATTATTACAGTAAAGATCATAATTTCTCAAACTCTTAGAATGTTTCTGGAGCAATTTTGTGACCAGGCTTCTTTTCTTAGAGGAAAATATAACTCCCTTCAACATCAGTCAGAAGATTCCCAGAGTAGGTAAATATACCTGTACGTGTACATGAAAAGATTAAAATCAAGATGTTCTGTAAAATCCATACAGATTTCAAATACTTTAGTGCAATAAAAAGGTGGAACAAATTGTCTAAGAAGTTCTGCAAGATCAACCCTTTATTGTCTGTTTCTAAAAGTAAAATATTTTCAGCATTATCATGACATATGAGAATGGAGTACACTTTAGTATGAATCAATGCAATTTTTCATTGTCACATGCAATGGACCATATTATTTACATTCATTCAACTAACAAGACCAGTCTGCAACAATGTAATTTTCCAGTTCAGTAATTTCCTTTTTTAACAACTCTTAACATTAATAAAGCCGTACCCACAAAAGCATTAGGTGTACTGGACATAAAATAAACTACATTTTAACAACCTCAGCAGACGTTGCCAAGTCCTGAAGTCAGCCAGGACAATGTGCTGCACAGTCTCAGTGCAGAAAATAGCATTAGAGGGAGCAAGAAAGATCTTGTCATTAATGCCGAGATTATTTACTTGAGGTGCTTTTGTGGAACTGCGCTTCAACTCTCTGCACCTCCCTGAGCTCCTTGGGTGAGACACGGGCTCTGTCACACTCCCATTGCTATCAGAAGAGCTCCTCCAGTGGGTCTACAGCTGCTTCTTACTACCATATATGCATTTAATTCTATGTCATGTGGGGTCAATGATTGTACACACTGGGGCTAACTGCAACGATTTCCATCCCAAAAGTCTTCAGCAGCGTTCTTCTCTCTAGGCTGTGAAAGCAAGGCAAGCTCGCCTGTAACACACCCCAGGCCGCTTCCCAGGAAGGCTGTTTCCTTTGGCAAGAGGAAATCCCAGTGTATGTTCAACTGCCTGTGTCACCTCACTGGGGTTCCAGCAGGCACACAAAGAGGAATTTCCCAAATATTGTGATCAAACACACAAGCAAACAGATAGTCAGGCAAAGAGAAGGTCATGAGCTTCCAGGCTGCAGTACAATGAGCCGCAGATACTTTTTCATATAGACATGTCCACAGGGTGAAGCACACTCATCTGCTGTTCCCTGCATCCTAGGGGCAGTGTCAGCCCTGATAAACATTCCCACTACTGTGTTCTTTCACTCACACTGTGTTCAGAGTTTGGTTTTGGTTCTGTCCCATGAGATGTTCAAACAGAAATTCACTTTATGCTGTGACTGAACGCCAGCTATGCCTTGACACTGAACAGCCACTGCCTCTTGCAAGATACTTTTTCCCCACACTAAGAAGCTCTATAAGAGATAACTATTTAAGTCCTTTGTGCTAGTGATTTCTCAACCCGTTGAAATGAAATCACACCAAAACAAATAAACAAACAAATAAATATGGTAAAAGGGACTTCTCCTTACGAGACTGTAGGAATTGCCGGAGTTTATCCCACATACAATGGGATAGATGGGATAAATGAGTGGAGGCTTTTTGGATTAGATTTGTGAACGAAATAGGGCAGGCTGTGGAATTTACAGTGATTATATTTCTATCTAGGATGGCTAATATATGAACATAATTTTATAATTAGAGATGCTAAAATATTGTCAAAGAGAAAGGACAATTTACTGCAGTTCTGACCCACAGCATCCCGCTGGACAAAAGAAAAAAGATCATGTATTTTCCTTAATAAATCTTTAGTTTCAATCTGTCTGTATTTCTAAGAAAAAAGGAGTAATTTCAGCTTCCTGACAGTAAAATGTAGTCTTTTATAAGAAGCTGACTGCTTAAGCGCCAATTACAGTAAATGAAAACTCTTCACAAAAATACCTTTTATTTGTTCAAAGTCTAAGATGGGAGTAACAGATGTCAGCATCTTACATTGAAAGAAGAGAAACTAGGAAAAAATATAGAAACCTACCTTTTAAGAAATAAATTCTTGAATGAAAACCATTTGCTAACAACCACTTCCCCCTGCCCAATTTCAGCCTTACTTATATTGAAGAGTAAGTGAGGCAAAGAACAAAACCAAAGAAGCTCTGTTAGGAATCTTGGGAGTTCAATTAATTTTCATTGCATGGCTGACAGGCCCCCAGTAAGAGAGGAAAGCAGGTAACTCCTCTGTGCAGGTGAACTGAAACTCCAGTTCTTCAGCCATGTGAGTTAGCAGTGCTAGATAATATCCAGTGAAATGACTTTTTCTAAGTCTACCTGGTTTAGCTGTTGAGATATTTTAGCTGGCTTTGTACTTCCGTGACATATTTGTATTTCAATAAAGCTTTATGAATGGAGTCTCAGCCAAGATTCTCCAGTCTCTTTTATGCATTCTTGTGCTCATCAGCACTTTCTCTGCTGAACAATAAAACAGCAGAACAACAAAGTCACAATTTTCTGGTTTATGGCCATGTCATTTTATTTGTCACACTAACGACCACTTTGCAGGGTGGGCATTTTAATTCTTTTGAAGTAGGTTTAAAGTAATCGATCAAAACATTACGTGAATTTCAGGTTCCCTTAAAACACAACAGAGGATATTTTCTTCCTCAGTCCCAGAGACTTTATTTATTCTCCTGCATCACTACAGCAGCCCCTCAGCACACATATGCACCGAGCGAGGCAGGCAACCCATAAAACAGCTGTTAATCACCTTCAATAGCCCAGCTGCCAGAGAGTTTGTTAATTCAGGGCACACTATTCCAACTGCACTTGTGGCTTCAGAACCTGGCCAGCACCATGACACTGCCATATTTCTAAATTACTTTCCCTTTTGCTTTATAGAAGTCCATTCCTGATATAACTCCTCAGAGCCTGAGAAACTCCTGCCAAGGGCTAAAGGTTAGTTTTAAATAAACTGACAACACACCTACTGCCTCGGTCCAGATGTAGTTTATTTTACTTCTTACTACACAGAAATCAGGTTATGTCTTGTGAGGAGTTTGTCAGTGCAAATGGGAGCTGCAGTAAGGTCAGACCAGGTATTTCCTGAAAACTACTGGGACATAAAGCACTCCTGACCAGTCAAGCCAGAGATGTGTGACATTAAAGACTGCTGGGACTGAAAGCAGTGCACTCTTTCTTACAACTTGAAAAATCCCTTTCTTTCACATGTTCAGTCCTGCCACATTCTGCTTGGTGAAAGAAGCAGAAAAATCTATGCACAAAGAGAGAAGGCACAGTCTGTGCTGAACCTCATTTACTAGAAATAAAAACATTTGGTCTTTCTGTCTGGCTCAGAAGAGGGAGAAAACATTCACATTCACGTCCTACACTTTGGGCTTGATCTTTCTCTTCTACCTGGGCAATAGATTTTAGCTAAGCCCTGCACAGGAAACCAGTCAGCACAATGCTTTAACATGTTTCTATGTATATTTTACAGTAATGAGGCTTTGAAAGTCAGCAGTATGATATGTTTTGCCCTACTGGGAAAATGTATTTTTTTTTGATAGATGTATTCTGCATTTGGTTATAGTATTTTCTATGGAATGTAACCAGTTTGGGCCATGTGACTCAGTTTATTGGTGTCAGCAAATGACCTCTGTTCTAAGATACTGTAAAGCTGCTTTTATGTGTTTGTGTGTGTGTACACATAATGACAATCATGTATATTTTTCTCAATTAGTGCTCAGCCAAGGAAAGTTGTGGTAGAGAAAAGGAATTACTTTACCTGCAACAATACATGGCTTTTACTATAGTGTTTCAGAAACTAGGTTGTGTGTGAATTGACTGAAGAGTAATTTTTTACTCTACATCTACAGAAATCTTTCCTTCTCAGTTTCCAAATAGATTTTTCAACACTATGCTTTGACACCTTCCTCAGAATTTCTATTCAGTACAGTGACAGCTCAAATACTATGTTCATTGGGAGGTGGAGAGACACCATTCTCAGAGACTGACATATAGAAAGAAGTAGCAGTGATTATGTATGCTTATACATTTTTTTTCTAACTCACTCCACATGGTTTTCACACTACCTATTGTATTCTTTAATGATCAACAAGCTATTGAGTCTTCTTTTTTTTTCTGTGGCACCACATTTAGCAATCCTAAATGCCTAGAATTGAACAATTGCAAAGAAAACTCCTCCTGGTCTTGAAGGGTCCTCCTCCTTTTGGGTCTCTCAGGCCTTCTTTTTCTTATATGGGTTTGTTTCAAACACATAGAGTGTTTCTGGAGAAGGATGTGGAAGTATTCATTGCCCAGAGGAGCAGAGAGGTTTCTTTTCAAGCAGCCATCTACATGTGGGAGCAAAGAACTCTGTAGGCCTTGTAGGCTAGGTGCCTCTTAACAAAAACACAGTGGCTTTCACCTGTCCTTTCTCTTCATAAAAATTCATCTCTTCTTGAAACCAGAGTCAGACTTGATGTGGCAGTTCTGTGTAAAGTTGGGGTCCACTAGTGAAGAAAGGGAAAAAGACCGAGACAGGGAAATGTGCATAGTCTGCTACATCTCCTATACCTGCAAAAAGTCAGCCTAGTGGTTGAGATACTTTTATTAACTTTGGAGAACAAATAACATAGACAAATCATTAGGCAGTAAAGGAATTTAAGACTAAACAGATGCTCTGCTCTGTAATTTCCTGCTTCCTTTTCCACTGCAAGACAATCACATTATGCATTGTTTTTATAAAAGAGCTGCGAATCACTCTAAATAAAGTTTATTCACTATTAGCACAGAGAAAGTAAAAGGTTCTTTACCCTCAGATAACAGGACACATTCCCAGACTGAGTTCATTGCCAGTTATGGGCCCATTGCTCTTTGTACAGCACTTCCCTTCAGCTTAAGTGTATCTTCTTTCTTCTGGTGATCCTCAAAACCCCTCTTTGAATTGTTCTGACTTGTAAAACGAAGTCAAATTATTTTGCTCTAATCCCATGAGACAAGAATTCAGTTATTGTGGTCATAGCTGTAGTCTTTCTCTGAACTTCTTCCTGTTGAGAATTATATCACAATTAAACAAAATCAAACAGAATTTTCGGAAGTTCATCGATCAGGACATACCACACTTCCCTCTGCTTCCCTACCTGTAATAAAAACATCCCTCCTTTAGCTGCATTAGTCATTTTTACTGTACAGAAAATCCTCACATTCATCCTGGGATTAACTTTTTTTAGTTCCATGGGATGAGTTGCCAGAACAAATTTAGCTCCCAAGAAGAAATTTTGCTACTTTTATCTGTGTGTTTAACCTTGCATTTTGTGTTTCTCACTCTGAAGCACTTCCATGAGATGGTCAGGGATGGGATGAGTGCATCTCATAGAGGAGCCCACAGAGCTTCCCTGGTAGGAGGGAAGACAAGGTGGCTGTGTTTTATGGTGGCAGATGCTTTGTCTTGACACAGACAGAGTCTGGGGGTAAATACACTATTGCCTCTGTAAAGGACAAATTATTCATCCTCATGGCAAAGAATATCCTCAAGGCTTTGCTCCCCTGTGAAGTTCCTGTAACCTGCCTTTCATGAGAGGACAGATGCTCTTCCCATATACCTATCAGCTATCCCAGTGCATGGCAAAAGTTACAGTGCCAGATGTAAATAAATACAGAAATTTATGTCCAGCTTGATACTTGACTTTTCATTAGTCTAACTGCACTGAAAAGTGAATTGAAATTGTTTAAGGCCTAGAACAGAATGGGAAGATGTGTTTTATCTTGCTGCAGATTTGCTATCAAGAAAGACACGACTGGCTAGACATGCTGCTTAAATTTAAGAGAAAATAGCCATCTGCCTTTTAGCATAATTCAGTACCAAACAGAATAATTGGTTCTTCGAAACAGAAATTAGTTCTTCATTCACAGTTCTTGGAAGGAAACTCAAATTGGAAAAGTTGTCTAAAATAGATGAGTTTGGAGATAGCATTTTGTACAATGGAATTGACCCATTTAATTAAAAACTTGGTTGTCAGTCGCTGTTTTCTTTCTAAGGTAGCTCTGAGATTGAAGTGGCACACATCACTAAAGATAGAGCAGTGCAAATAACGAGTTCTGCTCCAGCTGCAAAATGAAGAAAGATCTTTCAAAATGGATAGAAAGTTTTGCTTTTTTTTTTTGAGGAAGAGGTGTTTTTTGCACTTGGAAATGAAAGTCTGAAGAACTGTGCAAAACACATCAAAAGAAATTATTTCAGCTTGTCCCTTGTCCAGGTAGAACGGGATTCAAATCCTTGAGTTGTATGGTACAACACAAGTTGAAAAGTCTACCAGAATTACATACTACTAATCCAGCTCAAAGCCAGTGAGTTCCTCAGATGGGGTTAGAGGAGCACCAGAAATGTGAAATAGGTGAGGATCCTCATTTGTGTGATGCTGTTGCTCTGCTTGTGGCTTCCCTGACTGAGTTCTGTTAGAAAGATTTCTCTTTACGGGCTCAGTCACCACATGAAGCACAGACAGAGGTGACCTTTGGGGTCACAGCAGGGCTCACACATCATGTATCTCCCACACATTCTGCTTTTCCCCTTCTACCATTCCTCTGCAGCCTGTGCCACACAGACCCCAGAGCTACAGTCTCATTTGGCTTTCCCTTGAGTTTGACATAGCTTTATCCAGAATATCTGGTGTCGACCTTGTGGATTTATGTCTCCTTAGGCTTCTTTCTGTGGGCAAGTAATACCCTTAAATTCTTTTTTAGAGTCACTAAATATAGATGATTTTCTTTTTAGGTTCTGCAGGCTATCAGTCTGAACTCTGAAAACTGCACTTAATTCCAAACCCTTTGCTTTAAAGGTTTCAACCCTCATTCTTAACACGTTATCCTCTTCTGCCGATTTGTATAAGCAGACTTGCAAAAAACCCCCATCTTAATCTGAAAACTTAAAATAATTAAATTAAAATATATTTTAAAAATTTTAAAATATTTATTTCAAAGCAAAATATTAAGTAATAAAATTATTAAATCTTGTCTTTTACAGCCAGAGGAGAAGAGTATGGAATTCATGAAGGACTTATTTGTGCAATTAAATCTATGGTTCTTGCTATATACCACATAAAAACTTACACAACAGAAAACACTGTAATTCAATTTGCTCTCTTTAACTTAATTATCCACTTCATTTCTTAGAGCCATATAAAAATGCTAATTTTTTTTTTCTTGTTAAAGCTCATTGTGAGTTTTTAAACAGAATTTATATGACTGTGTTACCATATGTATCTCAGTTATGTCATGCCTGAATTCTGAAAACTAGACTATCCTCACAGAGGATTGAAAGTAAGGATTTGTTTTACTTAATTATAAAATGCTTTGTTAACTGCTTGAGTGCTGCCAAATGAAGCTGCTAAATCCTCACAAGAAGCATACAATCCTGTAATACCATCAACATTCAAAAGAAAGCTGACAAATACGACTTTCTCCACAGAACAGCAGTATTAGAGCAGGCACTGAGCTAGAAAGATGAAGCAGTTTTCGGGTTGGCTCTTCCCCATGTTTTCACTAAGGTGGCTCCTTCACTGGAATAGCTCAAGTGACTCACCCTCAGTGTAGTACCTCCATCCTTTATCCCTTGAAAAATCCTGGCACAGCTTACAGCCTTGGCTGGGTGAGTTTCGGTGTCCTGGAGCTTTAGTTAGCAGCAGCCAGGCTGGAGCCCGGCCGATGCGTTAGCGCTGTGGGACACCTGTGCAGCTCCCGTTTCCCAGATTTTGGGTTACTGCAATGTTGGTGCTTGTTCAAGTCCAGTTCACTTTGTTATGAGCAGATTTAAGGTTGGCTTTCACATTTAAGTAAAAGTTACTAATTTGTTTGTTGAAGTGTTTGATAAATTGAGTGGTTAAGAAGTTGATTAGACTCTTGGTTGTTTAGTTAATCTGAGATGTTTAATCAGGTTTAATTGATAAAGTTATTAAAGTTAAGTTAATAGTTACTCACTTCATGATGTTCCTTATTAATAAATTTATTATTAAGACTGTTATATAGACAAAAGAAAAGTGGGGGATCTTCCGAAACATCTATGATGTAATCATAAGGAGAAGGACTAAGACTTCACTCACATAAAGGGAGAAATCAAGGACTGCTACTGAATATTCACTGGACCAGTAAGAAGACCCCAGACAGCGGCCAAATGCCAACGAGCCAGTGAGGAGATCCTAAATGTCAGCGGGCTGATCAGGATGCCTTGATGGGGCGGGGAAAGGGGCAGCAGGGAAGCAGAGACAAGGGGTATAAAATGTATCACCCCGGGCTGCGAGAGGAGCCTCTGATCAGACCTGTCCCAGATCAAGCTCCCAGCGCTGCACCCTTTCTTTTGTGCTAAGGCAGATCGCCGCAATAGGTCTCTAACTGTCAATTAGATTGTTAATAAATTTGCATAAAAAGCTCAGTCGTGAGCCCGTTTCTAACAACTTCTTGAGCCAGTATCGTTTCATAAGGTTTCTGTTCTTCCTCTGCTTGTTTAGAAAGAGAATTTGCCGTGTGATGCCATGAAAAGGTGGGAGAGAGAGTGAGTATCCTGAAGTGCAGGAAAGGGTTCTTCACTGTCAGCAAATTGTTCAGCCAGGGAAACTGTTGTGGAAAGGAAAATACCCTAGAGTGATAAATATATTGACCACCTTAAGCTAAAATTGTGTGGAGTCATTAACTGCTAAAAATTATATCTAAATTTTATGTAAAACCACAAGGACTAAAATCCTGTTTCAGAGTATAATCTATTAAAACCAAAGCATGTGGCAATGGAAATCATTACTTGAATGCTTGGAAAATAATACTTGTGTGAAGTATTTATTCTATCTGGTCAGACTGCATTTGAGAAATATTGTTCTCTGTGCTGAAGCAATAGCTTCTGACACAATCTAACCGTAATATTACAGTTTTGTCACTGTTGTTGTTGTTGTTGTTGTTTTTATAGAAGGAACTAAAACTAAGACAAAAACCTCCATGCATTCTTCTCACTCTCAGAGCCAAAAATACACTTTGAACATTTGGAAAGAGAAAGTAGTTAACTGCACAGAGATATATAACTCAGATTCTCAGGCTGTTTATTTTTTGACATATTTTACATTTTGTTCTTCTGGCACTTGATGTTCTACAGTGACCAGCACCGAGATGAAAAGGGCTTAGCTTATTAGAAGATTACATTTATACTGTTTGTTCCAGGTGGCCTTCTGATTATTCTCAGGATCAGGTTTGACTGTCATCTTTATCCCCAGGCTGCAAGTATACATTTCAAAGTCACAAACAACATGCACTCCACAAACTCCACATGGTGTGCTATTTGCTAGGCAACCATGTAAATGACAGACATTGTTTCAATTGTTTCATTTCAAATTAGTTGTCTTTCATCTTCAGAACAAAGATACATTAGTAATTAATCCTCAAATGAAGCAAAAGAAAAGTAAAAAGCTGATTTCTTGTCACAGAGATGGAGAACTAAGGCAAAATACTAAGTGGTAAATAATTAAATAATGTCTATAGGCAGAAAGGCAGAAGATTTCTACATAGGCTGCAGATGGACACTGGATAGTGAATATTAAAAGATGGACCAGTGTGGTATCCAAGGGGATGGACTGTCTATGCAGTGCTTATGCTTCTAAGTGATTGCAATTTGTATTCAGAGGTCTCAAAAGAATCCTGCAAATTGACAAGGACACACTTTCAAGAAGATAAAAGTCAGTAAAAGAGCAGGAATTCAGAACTCCCTAATCCCAAGGTGCTTCTGATACTGCTTGCATTGTTTGTTTCCATTCATGTGCTGTATTTGCATAGCAAGAGCAAAAATATTTAGTATTTGAAACACAAATTTCAGGCATATGTCAACACATCAACACTAGGACTGCCTCGGCAGTGCTGTCCTGATGAGTTTGACTTTAATGTCAAGAGGAGTAATTCAATTTGCAGTCAGAAAGACCTGGAACTCTATTCTGCTCGCTGGCCTGGAGCCAGGTCACACTGGGTTGTGATCTCATAAACTTAAAAGAGTCAGCATGGATCAGAACTCGAGGAAATGAGCATTCAGTGATTTAGAAGCGATGCTTCTCATCTCAAATCAGCAATGCCCCAAGATGGTATTGAGGGCTCAGTTCCCCAACAAAGCCATCATTCACACTGATATAAACCTGTTGCTTTGACAGTTTGTGTTTATTAAAGATCCAGGCTACTTTGAAATGTCCTGAGCTCCCACTCCTACTCAGTTCTCCAAGCTGACCTCTGCATGTTCCTGGTGCACTGACCAGTGATCTCTGAAATTGTGCTATCCCATCCCATCCCATGCCCAGTATGTTTTCTGCACAACTTTTGCTGATGTACAAAATGTAGCACGCAGGGGGAGGTGCAGCCATCTCTGCTTGTTTACAGCTGGACAAATGCTAAAGGACAAAAAAGTTTCAAGTTTCGATGCAGTTAGGAAAAACCTTAGCAATTATCAGAATTCCAATCCTTAAACATAGATAAAATGCAACATTTTCTCTAGTCAGAGGTAGTGGTCATCTCTACACAGTTTGCAACACATAACATTTATATTTCCCAGTACCTTTCAGAATAAATGGTATAACTGTGGCATAAAAATGAGTATCTGGGAACCAAAATTAACTATGTCCACCAAGAAACTGAGAATAATAAAAAAGAATGATAAAGAAGATAAATAACTGACTGCTTTCTGACATCAACATGTTTTTGAGAAACAACAGAAGCAAAGGACAGATGACAGAAAAAAGAGGTGGAAGGTAACATGGTGAAGGAATAAGATTGTTGAAATGTCCAAAGAAGATTGAGGTAAAAATATCTCTAACCACTTAAGGACTTTTTTTTTTAATGTCAGGTTTTGAGTGAACAATGTCATTTAAACAAAGAGTAGAATTTTTTAGCAAATTGCTTGGCATAGCATTGCAGGCCAGACTTCCAAGAAATACTGGCTGGCAGAAACATTTATCTAATGAGGCCTTTGTGCACTACCACTAGAGAACCAAAGGACTGCTCTTCCAAAGCTACAGACTGGCACTTACTGAGATTTATGAACCTGAGATTGGGTGTTGTACCAGCTTCAGCAAGGATGCCGTGACAATTTAATCTGGGTCTTCAAGGAGAGGGAAAGAATGTATCTCATAAATCCATATCTGTGCCATGCACAATGAATACTAAGCCTTTTAAAAGCTGCAGTTGAGTGACTCCTACACTTGGGGTAATTCTTTGCCTGTGCAATCAGTTTGTTTCATCAATCACTAAATTTTAATGTCAAGATTTACTCTTGATATGAAGCTGTAAATATCAGAACATGGATAATCAGGTTTATGTTGCACCTGCCCTGAAATGTCAAGGGAGAAAGAGGAAGAGCGACAAACGCTTCATATCAGTTTCCCTGATGCCAGTTCTCCAAGGGTAGCAGAACAATTTGCAAACAATCTGGCCCAGAAGGCTCAGAACAACCCAGGAGCAGCACCAAAGTATTGATTTCTGTTCTCTTTGGCCTTTCTTACAGCTGAGCTGGATGTGCTTCTCCTACTGAAAGATAAACTTCCTGAACAAGGATGATTGCTGTACGAATATCTTTACTGCCATCTCACTCCTTGAGCAGTTCTGTGAAATAATTGAAGCAGAGCTTGAACTAAGTTAAGAAATAGAATAAGGGCATCCTAATCTGTATACCTCTTGATATTTTGGTTTTCATTAGTTCAGATGATCAGTATTACAGAGATGCAGCTCAGAGTTCATATTGCATGTGTTCTGGTGCCTTGGACCCACATGAATACGAAGGGATATTTTTAACTCCTAAATCCAGCATTATAATTCAAGCCACATATTCTATCTTATGATTTTATGAAATAGAATTATTGCCTGCGGATGTTAATTTCCAAAGAGAACAGTTCTCTGTTCAGAACAGGTTATTATAGATAGTTGCGTAGCTAAACTATACTCACTGTCACTCAAGAAGAGAAAAAGCCTCAAACCAATGGGAAATATGACAAGGGAAAACGCTAGGAAAGCAGTTTAATTTTGAATATATAGTAATCTTCAACTCTTGGGGAAAAAAAGGCTAAAATATGAAGAGCTAAAATATGAAAAAAACCAAGACTAAAATTATAGTAAGCTATTACTACAAAATAAAAATTTTCAGGAACAGGATCCACTAAGGATGCATTAGAAGCCTGATAAATTTGGGGGCATTTAAAATGAAGAGGGGAGAAAAGGTTGGCATTGTCATGTAAGTGTCAGACATATCCTAGAAATAAGAAGCACAAGATGACAACATCAGGTTTTTTTTCATTTGAAGTGGTTGTGTCTAAATACAGGTCAGGCATTGATAAAAAAAATAAATAGATGCATGTCATATTGGCTAAAAGTGCCAGTGAAGTGAATCACACACACAGAGTCACCAGGTTGGAAGAGACCTTCAAGATCATCGAGTCCAACCCATGCCCCAATACCTCAACTAAACCACGGCACTGAGTGCTATGTCTGATCTTTTTTTAAACCCATCCAGGGACAGTGACTCCACCACCTCCCTGGGCAGACCATTCCAGTCATTTATCACTCTTTCTGTAAAAAAACATTTTCCTAATATCCAACCTATATTTTCCTTGGCGCAGCTTGAGACTGTGTCCTCTCGTTCTGTCAGTTGCTGCCTGGGAGAAGAGACCGACCCCCACCTGACTACAACCACCTTTCAGGGAGCTGTAGAGAGTGATAATGTCACCCCTGAGTCTCCTTTTCTCCAAGCTAAACAACCCCGGCTCCCTCAGTCATTCCTCACAGGGCTTGTGTTCCAAGCCCCTCACCAGCCTTGTTGCCCTCCTCTGGACGTGCTCAAGCGTCTCCACATCCGTCCTGAGCTGAGGGGCCCAGAACTGGACACAGCACTCGAGGTGTGGCCTCACCAGTGCCCAGTACAGGGGAATATAAATTTCAAAGAAGTTGTATAAGTATACTCTATGCAAAGTAAAAAGTACTGTGTTTCTCTGTAAAAACATCATGGGAGATCACTAAATATTCTACTTCATCTTTTCTTAAATGATCTATTTATCTCATTTTTTCTTCAGCCAGAAATTCTCACTCAAACACTCAAAAAGTGAGAGAGAAAAATTGTTCGCCCGAGAACTTCTTCATGTGTCAGATCTTGTATTGTTTTCTTTAGAATATAAACTGGAGAGAATCAGATGTATTTTCCACCTTTTTTTTTTTATTCCCATCATGTCTAGAATGGGTTTCTTTAAAAAATTGTGCAAACATCCAAGCAAGCTTGATGCTTGTTCCCATTTTTCCCCCACTTGCACGACTTGATCTGTAAGTTCCTTCAGCCCATGACCCCCAGAGTGCAACTGCATCCCCTTTGCAGTCAAGCTCTCTTTTTTTTTTTTTATAAAGGAATTGATCAAAAGCTGCTCTCAGTCAGCAAGCAGGTTCCATGCCCAAAGAATGTTCATCTGCTCAGTAACATTAAGAATGCACCATGAAGGAGGATTAAAGAATCAACCACCTGTAATATGAGTAGCAGGAGTCATCATGACTGAAAACCGATCAGGGAAATGACTTCACGGCTGAAAGCAGCGCCTGAAGACTGATCTCAGCTTACAGCAGAGAGCAGAAGCACACCCACCGAGGGAAGATCAAACCCACTGGGTGTTAACATGCGCCTTGGTGCTGCAGAGTGATGGCTTGCACACCATTCAGGTGCTGATTGAGCAGGCAGAATTGCACTACAGGTGCACAGTCTTCAGTGAATGACTGGCAGACAAAATCCTGAGAGAAAAGCAAGTCAGGCAAATCTTACCAGGCAATCCCTGAGAAAGGTGTTTTGGTTTTTTTTCTCAAGGAGGTTGTGTAAATATGTTGAGCTAGTACTCCCTGTTGAGCTGTTACTCACTGTACAATTGGCTTAAGGCAATTACAATCCAACACGAAAGCTAATCTGCGTGTAGACTCAATTCAACAATCCAAAATCATGTTCAACAGCATTTGTAACTGCATACAGTCCCTCTGAAAATCACTGGGAAATTACTATACAATTTACACTGTACCTTTGTGTCATAAAAATGTGCAACAAAGCACTCTAAGCACAAAATAACTTACGATAAGCCATCTGAAGTATTTAGAACTTATTTTCTTTAAGGGAGAATCATGAGAAAAAAATTATTTAAAAAAATATTCCTTCAGTGGCTTTGTGTCTCACCTTTACAGAAAAATCTCCAAAATATAGTGGAAAAAACTACTGGACTATTCACCAGTGGAAGACCATAAACTTTTATTTTCTTTCAGCTCCAGTGGTATTTACAATGTCACAAACATTGTTGGTGTCTGTGCTAAAAGGTCAAGGAATAAGATTAATGCACTAGGAAAGATCCTTAAATAGTGTTGTAGCCTCATGAAATGTCACCTTTTTATAGTTAGCATTTATTTTCAGTTCTTGGATTTAATGTGATTTTTGATAATTGAGCTTTAAAAAAATAATTTGTTGTTTTAATTCTCATCTTTAGTAAATTATATTAAAACACTAGAAATAACCTGGAGATAAAGAATGCTGTCATGAAAGCTTGACTTGTTCTTATGATAACAAAATGCAACACACAGCTTCAGTTTCAGCAGTCCTTCTGTAGCAATCCAAATTCAGGAATCCTGGTTATCACTGGAATATCTGTTCAGCTTCGGCTGTCTCTCCAAAACAACACGAACTAAAGAGCCTGGACCATTTAAGAAAAAAAGTGATTGCTTTAAACTTTCAAATGGCATACATTATTTGAACAATTTATTCCTTCACTCTTACGCAGTTTAGGCACACTGCAAAGGAACTTCCATCAAGAACTGCTTAAGATTTAAACCAAGTAATTGTGCAAAACCTCAAAGATCAGAGTGGGAGGAAAAAGGAGACAGTATGATTGATCACTCAAAGTTAGCAGCATTCATATCCTGAGCAAGGCACATGCCTACTGCTCAGCGGAAGGGAAAGAAAGCCAATGGGATGAAGGAAGCAGGGAGTTATTTTTGCTTTTTTATATCATTCATAATTTTGAAGACATCTATCATGCTTCTCTCATCCATCTCTTTTGTAAACTACATGCCTTCAGTCTATTCAGTGTTCCTCACTGTGAAAATTCAACCAAACCTGCAATTATTTGCCCTCCATCATATTTTTTGCTACATTCTTTCCTGGTAAGTTAACAGGAACAATTAAAAAGAACTATGTTAGAACATCAACATTGTGTTAGAGAAACAATCACTATCATTATTTATAAATTATTTAATATGCATGTGTACATGTGAGGGAATACATCCCTAATATGATATATTCTGGTTTAATTTACATTGAAGTCTTGATTACATCTTATTATGTGAGAAGAGGCAGTTGGACCCGGGAGATGTTCCAGACCACAGTCTTTTATGCCAATGTGGAAAACAGGAGATGAAGGCAGCAACATAACTTGGTTCTTTGTGTTTGTCAGCAGGAACTGTGCAGGAGCCATTTTGACATTGGAATAAATGGCTATGAAATATCAAGTACATCACTGATTCTCTTCAACTGTGCAGCTACAGCATGAGAGCTGTGTGCTTGAGCTTCGTTTGCCTCTTGCTGCCCATAGTGATGTAAAAGACTTTGGGCTGGAAACTCCTGCCAGGGTCTCCTGTGCATCTTACATGAAACAAAATCTCATGACCTCTCACAGGATCTGTACCTGTCACCCCCTCTTACAACAGCATATGCCTGAAATCCTGCGATTTCATTTGTCTCTATTCAGTTTTTTAGGCAGACTGCCATCTGGGAATTTTTGGTTGTGCTCATAAAAAGCTCCAACACTGATCCTTTGCCCAAGCAATACCTCACTACCTGTCAGCATTTTCTGACAGGGAGAGAAATGAAACAAAGGGATTCCCTATCTGAATATTTCCTAAGGTGTTACAGCTACTGAAATTGAAGAAGTTCCCCACATCTGCTTCACATTTCAAAACAGCAAAAATGGGTTAGGAAAAATAATTTTAAAAATCAGATTTAAGGGGTCTATATTGGGCAGTCCTACTCTTGATTTCTGAGATTTTGTCCCCTAGTGCAGGTGTCCCTGAGGTTACTTCCCTGCCTGTGATTACTCCCAGGGGATGAAGAGAGTGTGGACATGACCTCAGGCTGAGTGAATTAGAGAAATGACAACGTTCACAAGTAGAACAGCCACATTTCATGTCATCCTATACCAATAAAGTTCACAAAATATCATAGTGGGAAATAGAGCCGCAGAAACCAATAAGGCCAGATTGCAAAGCTACGGTAAACTCAGCAAACAGATCACTCTGGGACAGAGAATATGCCAGATGTCATTAGAGGAACTGTCAGAATGTCCATCTCTAAATATGAACTACTACTAATAATAACTCATAAATTAATTACAAGATTAATTAAAAGCAGGTAGATTAAATAAGAGATGAGCTAGCAGGAAGATTGGTGAATCAGTTTCCTTTGGAAGCAGCAAATGAACTGAGACAGTCATTTTACTGTCAAAGCACGCTGTGATAAAGACAATACACATCAGCCTTTCTCAAGATTCCTCATGAGAATCCCAAAGAATACGTTCTTTAAAAGAGTTTATACAGCCTCCTAGCACAGACACCATATTCCACATGTGGAGAACAAAACCCAATTTCCCTTGGACTAATATTGATAAAAGTTACTGCTATTTGAAAGAATCCTGCTGCTGAAAAGAATTTGGACAAGGCAATTTTTGCTATTATGGGCAGAGCATGATTCTTTTCTGTTTGGCTTTTGATTCACTTTGCAAAGCTCAAAAATGATGTGTTTGTTGGATATATATCTAAATGTTAATCCTGTGAAAGAGATCCAGAAAGGAACTTCTATTTCTATACTTCACCTTCAGAAGTAAATTGCCTTCTCACACAGTTTTTCTCATAATCCAGAACAGTAAAGGGAGGTTAAAGTCTCTCCTGCATATTTGTGCCCATGCATAGCTATCAATAATTGCACGCTTTATCCCTTTCATCCATCTAAATTTGCTCTTACCTATCTGAATACACTCAGGTTTTTTAAAAACTGCAGTGGTCCACCCCTGCATCATACATCCTTTTGGACATTCACACACATACCTACTTTTGTGTGAGTCTAACTATACAAATATATTGTTGCCTTAGATTTCAGTCAAAACTATTGCAGAAAACACTCGTAGGTGTCCCAGGCAATTAACACCACTGCTTAAAGCTAGGTAGTACTCATAGCAGAGTCACTGGGATGCATTTGCTAAGTGTCTAGTTGGGTTTTGAACATCTCCAATGGTGGACACAACATCTCAGGACATCCAGTGCTTGAGTGTCCTCTTATGAATAAGGTTTTTATGTTCACAAAGAACTTCCTGTGTTTTATTTTGTAGCCACAGCCCCTTGTGCTCTCACTGGGATGCACTGACAACAGTCTGACTCTGTTACATTTACTCCCCTCATCAACCTCTGTGTTGGTAAGATCCCAAAGCCTTCCCTTCTCCAAGCTGAGCAGTCCCAGCTCTCTCAATCTCCCCTCACATGAAAGGTGCTCCAGTCCCTTCATCATCTCCATGGCAGCACCTTGCTGGCTCACTCCAGTATGTCCATGACCTTCTCATACTGGTTGAGTAGAGAGGAAGGATCATTTCTCTTGACCTGCAGGTGCTGCTCTGCCCAGTGCAGCCCAAGGTGCTGTTGGACTTTGCTGCAAGATCACGCTGCTGCCTTGTGTCCAGCTAGGCATCCTCTGGAACATTTTCTGCAGAGTTTCTTCCCAGGCACTCAGCCCTCCACCTGTACTGCTGCCTGGAGCTGTACTGCTGCCTGGTGTTATTCTGCCCCAGGTGCAGGACTCGGCACTTCCCTTTGTTTGTCTTCATAAGGGTCCTGTGTGCCCACTTCAGCCTGCCAAGGTCCCTCTGAACGGCAGCACGCCCCCCTGCTGCATCAACCACTCTTCCCAGTTTTGCATCACCTGCAAACTTGCTGAGGGTGCACTCGGCCCCTCTTCTAAGTCACTGCTGCAGAGGTTGTTTTACCTTGATCTTGGCCTATTAAGTTTGGTGATCTGGTGAGTGTTACTTTTTATGAACTACAGCTGATGCCATAATGATTTTTTGCCTTTCCTTTTGTACCCTTTTTATACACTCTTTTATATTGCTGTTCTGTATTTTTAGTGCTTTTAGCCTACATAGTTATAATTCTTTAAGTCTGATAACTTCCCTTAGACCCAACATTCCGTTAAGCCAAGGGACCAAACATTCTGGAAACCCCAGACACCGAGGGCCTCTCCAGAACACATTCCATGAACAAAGAAAGCCTCCAGGGGGAGGGTTCCTCAGACAAGGGGTGTCGCTGGAGTCTCTCATTGGGGAATCTTTGATAGATGTGCTAATTTGCAAGGCCTATAATTGTGTACGTGTTCTATTTTGTGTGTGTGCATTTTTGAGGTGCATTTCGATGTCCATTTCGGCGCCCTTGAGGATCCTTAAATAAATACCGAGGTAAAACCCTTTTTCCCTCTTAACTGTGTTTGGCTCTTAATTTTAAGACCAGGGAAAGGCAACACAGCCACAGGATACAAATCCTGGTGTAAATATAATCATGCACTACCTCTGTACCCCTGAGAAAATACTTCCTGTGCAAAGTACAAAAATTCCCCAACTACTCTGTGTTTGATGAGAATGTGAAACAAAGGTTTGGCAACTGTGTTTGTGTGGCATCGTTCTAAATAGTTCACTGATTTCCCAGAAATTTACAGTCTGGGCTGGGGAAAAAAGCCAACATTTTCGAATTTGAGGCCCTGATGATGGGTATTTAGCATGATATTAAAGCCTTTGATGAAGCTAATGGAGTCTTAGAAGTGTTGAGCTTTTCCTGTCCCCTGTGAAGGCTTGAAAGATTAAGACCAGGCTACTTATTAAGATACAGAAACATAAAGATAACTGTCAGTCTTAATAATTTTCATATTTTTAAATAGAGCTATGATTAATATTAAAAGGATGTGATGTTCCCATGTTTAGCCCATTTTTGCTGAAGGCTGCCAAAAACAGCAGTGAAAAGGGGATGGACTTTCTGCACTGCACATCTCAGTGAGACATGAGCTTCAAAGACTGTGCAGGCATCTGAAAACTTATGCAATTAGTTAATCAGTTTATTGTCCCTTTGATTTTAGGCGAGAGTGTGTTGATTTTTTTCCCTCCTTTATTAATTCTACGTTTAGAGTCCTATATTTGAAGCACACAAAAAGGAGGAAATGAGTATCTGCAGCTCACCTACGTCACAAATATTGCATATTTTGCAAAACATTTTTAATATGACATTTCTTTCAGTGCAATGAAAGGTGCTTCTGTGCCATACTTAATTTCTTATTTCCTGTCACATTTTTATCATTAATATAGCTTGCTGAGTAGTCAACTAAATGGTAATGAAAAGCAAAATGTCTGATTTCCTTCATGGTATGTTTGTGGGAAAAATGGCACTGTGCTTCACCCTACCTGAGCATTTGCCTACAGTTCTAAGTGGAGAACCCACTTCAGAGTGATTTTTTTTTGCATAGTTCTTGTGTTCCTGAGATGGTTTCTTAGAACCACTAGGCCACCTGAAATCATTATTCATTATTATTATTAATAGTTATTACCATTATTACTATTATTTACATGTAAGGGAAAAATTGAACTTCTACTTTTGTAAGCAGTGGCTACAAACAATAGTAAGAGAAAAGTCTTCAAAGAGAAGCAATTACTATCTGGTAATTATCGTTACTCTTCTCTCACATACCACACATTCTCTTAAGGATTTATTTTTTATTAGAGTTTTCAAATTTAAACAAAAATGTGCTTCATCTTCTGAACCAAACCCGGCTCCGTGTTCTGCAGGTGAATATGTGAAGTTTTCTGTACTTACAAAGGAAAAATCTGTCATTAGCTTCACATCACATCATTAGAATCCTGCATTATAAAATATTTAAGACTCATACTTTTGTTCAGTTCTGTTGGAAAAACAAAATACATCTACAAAAATGGATGGAGCAGCATGCTAAACATCAGATATGGTGGAAAAAAAATTAGATAAATGCTTTCAAAGCCGGCATGTTGACTGGCAACTTCCAATATTTCTGTGAAGAATTTGTAGGCAGTGTGATGTCAACTCAAAAGATCATGTAACATGTTAGAAAAAGTGCATTTAAAAATTCATATTTCCTGCAATTTGTATGGCTCTCAAATCTAGAATCTTTTGGTCTTGAAAATTAATTTCCACATGAATAAGTCATTATAAAGATGAATAAGCTTGTAACCAATCACAGAAATGTCTTGCTAGTGAAATTCAATTTTGAGGACCTCTTCACATATTGTGTTTTCATTTATGCAAGCATGATCACAGGAAATGATGAAAGAGCAGTTTTTATAATTTCTAGGTGACTGCCAAAACTTCAAATCCAAATCCAAGTGTGTCAGAGTGAACAAAACTCTTCAGAAGCTAATGGGACTGAACCCAATTATGTCAGGCTGAATTTGGTCCAGAGACCAAATTGTTAACTCTATGTAGAAGCAGCTATCCCTTCAGGTTAGGGAGATCTGTACAAAACATTTATGACCTTAGGGGAGAGCAACAATCATCTCTAGTAGATTTAATCCTATCTTTGTCTCCTTTTAACAATTTTCTTCAAGTACTATAATAATGCACATGTGAATTCTTACTGTCTTCCCATCTTCCCACACATACCCCCAAGCCAAAGTCTTGAAATATTTTCTAAGTCGTTGCAGTAATAACATTGCTAGATAATTTACAGAATATTTCTTTCAAGAAGAGCAGCAATTTTTATTTAAGTGTGTGTCATGTTCTGTGCTATGCTATCGGTTAGGAAAATGCTACCATCCCCTTTGCAGCCCTGATTAACTTTCATGGGATTATTTTTGTGGAATTTTTCCTACTGATAATTTACTAAAAAACCAGAACCACATAAATTAATACAATCCAGAAACACGAAGTGCACTTTAATTTGCAGTATTGACATAACTGTAGATCACTTAGTTTCTGTTAATGATGAGTGATGCTCCTTAGGAACACGGCAACAAAGATCAGCTGGAACTGTTTGTGTTCTTTGCTGCAAGACCTTCAAAGTTCAGATCTTCAGACTGAAGCAACAGAAAAAGAAGCTACAAAGGATATGAAATCTTGCTATCAGCAGAAGAAGACATAAACTTTGTAGAAACTCCTTTTACATTATTTTATGGCATTTCTAAGGGATCTTTATTTTGCTTTGTTCTGTTGCTTCACTCATCTATTTGCAAGCATTCGATCCAATTAAGGACATGAATTCATGGATTATTTTTCCTCAATATTCTAGCCAAGGCATATTAACATCTTAATCATTTTCTTAGAGCAGAACCACCTAGTTCATGCCTCCATTAAAATATGGATTAAGAAAACATCCTCCTTTGCTGTGAGAATAGTTACGTTCAGGTTCTAGTCATAAATAGTATCAGGTTTTTCTAATGAAAAAGGTGCTCACTTTGTCTCTCATATGCTCTCATATTAAATCAACATATATTCTAGAATATTTGAATAAATAGTGAAGGTAATTTATTCTTAACAGCAGTGCTGGTGACCTTTCTCTTCTACCACGCAAAAACAAACAATGAAACAAGAGCAAATCCAAAGGGAAGTCAATAGAAAAAGTGTGCCTAGCTCTGTTTCCATTAACAATCTGTCCTAGGCTTCAGCTTTCCTGTCCACAGAACAATTGTGACTAACATGCTCTCCTCCCACAATGGTATTAAATGGTGGCAGCATGGCAGCAGCGGCAATTAATGCTAATTGGAATCCTTGCATTTATAGGAAATCAGTTGTGTGTCAGAGCAAGGACACACTTTGGCACAGGGAATGGTAGAACCCAAAAGTACAGACACACATAGTTTTGCTGGCAATGAACTGCCCAGCTACATTTGTACCAGGATATTTCCTTGGCAACAACCTAGATCTGATTTTCTGAACTAATTGTTACATTACTTTTATTAGATATGGCAAATTTACCATATTTGTTTTCCAGATGAAGAGACTGTAAAGATACAGAAAGCTCTTTTCCCACCTCTCCCAACCTGCTTTTGGCCTTCATAATTCAAGTCAGCTTATCTGATGCCTGAGTGTGAACACAGACAAACTATGCAACTGGCTGAGGTCTTAAAATTACATATCCTCTCTTCAAGGATGTCTCACTTGATTATTGACAAAGGCTGTTGGAGAAAGGCCAGTGTTTCACCTCAGAGAAGCTGTACCTTCAGTTCACTGGGGCAAGCAGACCATGAGGGCACTGAGTACCTCAGACCTGCCTCGAGGCTTTCCAGCAGCTTGCACTGCACCCTTGCAGGGCAGGTATGAAGGTAGGGCCAAAGGATCCTCATCCCATTACAAAAAAAAAGGAAGAAAAACTGGTGAAAGGTGATGCTCCTTCCTCTGGCGAATAGTGGGAGGGGTGGGGTATGCAGCCACTCATTTGGGGGGACTCATACCCACCTCTCCCTCCTCCAGTGTCACCCTGGTGCCTTTGTCTGTGGCACTGAGAGCAGTGAACTGGACCTCTAGGTACTCTCTCAAAAGCCCAGTGCAGAGAAGTGTCTTTAATCACTATGCTCCCCAAGATCCTTTGCCTCTGTCAAGAGCAGCTCCTCATTACTTGAAGGATGCTCATGGAATTAAGTAAACTTACCCAAGTCAAAATGAACAATCTTATTATATAATAATTAATAACCTCACCATATAGGACAAGGGGTAATGGTTTTCACTGAAGGAGAGCATGTTTACATTTGATGTTAGGAAGAAATTCTCCACTGTGAGGGTGGTGAGGCACAGGAACAATGAAGCTGTGTCTGCCCCATCCCTGGAAGTGTTCAAGGCCAGGCTGGATGGGGCTTTGAGCAACCTGGTCTAGTGGAAGGTGTCCTTGCCCATGACAGTGGGTTTGGAGCTAGATGGTCTTTAACACAGCTTCCAACCCAAGTGATTCTATGGTAACAAACTAATTTGAAACATTTGCTTCCTCCATGCCTTCCTATTAATCTCTGCATTTGAAAACACTTCATATTTTTGAAAAACATTAAAGTCTGACAATATAAAGGAGTGTGGGGGCTTTCATCCCTCCTCTACAAAAACCACACAATAAAGTGATGTGTTGAACACACTCATTCACAATAACACACTTGAAAACACGGGACAACCATTTGCCCAATAAAATACCTTTGAACAACTATATCCATAGACACCCAGTCTGTCTGAGGAAAGCTGCATTTGGGCCTGCACATAAGCTCCTGAAAGTAATTAGCATTATTTTTCAAATTAATAAAATACATATTGATGAATTTATGGGATTTTATATTTAATATGTCTAATTATAAATTAATATTAAATGTTAATATAGAAAACTATATTCATATATTTTAATGAAAATTGAAAAAAACCTATTAATTATTATTTGAGTGGTTTAAAGTGCTGTTGAATCATGTGATTCAGTTATTTGCCCTACTGCTAAAGCAATGGGGTTTTCAGCATCACACTAAGAATTTCTTACTGACAGCCCACAGCACTTTGCACCCACTTACCCTACCTCCTTCTATCTTCTTCAGCTGAGACTAAAAATTTCACATGCATTAAATCTGAAGGTTGCTAATTAGGTTTAATTCATTGATCAACACAAAATTTAATTCACTGTTTCTTTTACAGGAAAAAAGGCTCAAAGCCTATACAAGTCTAATAGCTATCTCCAGTATTTTGTAATACTTCCTGATCTATCTACAAATTTTAGGCTTGGTTTGTCAAACTGAGAGATTATCAGCTAAGACTTAAAAGAGTGGAAATTTCTAGCTCTTCAAGTCAAGTAAGAACAAGTATTCTTCATGCGCAGAAACTATGAGTCAAAAAAATATTGTTAAGTCATGGTCATCATTTTTTAAAATAGCTTTAAAAAAATATATATCTCTGGAGGTTGGCCAGGCTGCTTTTGTGTGTTTATAACTGTGTTATCAGGCCTCTCAAGCTAAATTGTCTCAATAAATGGACTTAGAAAGATCACCTCTCCTTTCTACACTGCTCTGGATAATAATGGTATTTATCTCTCCCAGAGATCTGGTTAAGTATCCATTATCTGGCATCCAAAGACAGGGTAGAAATGTAAAACATTAATAGAAGTAAGCAATACCTACCACTTAACTATTTAAGGCATAGATTTACGTCTCAAGGTGTGAAATTTAGACAGTCTATGTTATTTGAAAATCCTGTATGTTTGCCAGCACAACCAGAAGCTGAATAAAACTACAAGAGGCTTGGGTGACTCACTAATAGTGCTTCACATTAAATAAAGACAACAACCAGCATTATCAGAGCTGCATTTCCATGCTCATTTTGTTTTGAGAGAAAATGGCCACAACCATGGAGAGCATGCCATTGTCACCCTAGCTAAGTAAATAATTTCTCATTTAATATAACTATCGTTGTGAAAGTCCAGCATGTGCTTGGATGGCCACAGAAGAGAGCAACAGCAGCATTTAAAATGTGGGGCTTTTGGTTTGGGCTTTCCTTGCAAATCACTCAGTTTGTTGTTTAAAATACTGGGCAGGCAGTTAAATGGCCAGTTTTCTGATTTATCTACCAGCAACAGCAATGTTCTATTCTGTTTAGAGGATTAATTTAGATGCTGTTGCATTTTCATTCATTTTTTCTTCTTAATGAAGCTCTCTGTCGGGGGAACTAAATCTCTAGAGAAAAGCTTGGTATGTCTAAACAAGTCACCCTGGAGTTTTAAAAGTGAAGGTAAGCTCCTCACAGATTAATGGAAAACAAAGCCATGCAATAACTGGTTTCAGAACACAGCATAAAGTTCAGTTGGCTTCTAACCAATGCTCGGATCCACAAAAGGATGTCAGCTTCCACATGGGTACTCAACACCTAAATCCTTGAGTGTTCTCCGCAGAAATCACCACTTAAACTCTGGGCATCCTTGGACAATGACAAATAAAAGTGGCAGCACGTCTGCAAAACCTCTGTGGATGTTGCAGCTTCCAGCTCGGCTTTGCTCCAGCCAGGGCCTGGCGGGGCTGGGGATGCAGGCAGCGCTCTCGGCAGGGATTTGGTGCTGGTGTAGCAGGTGGGAGGCCACAGTGCTTCAGCAGCTGCAGCGAGAAAACTGCGTGGAAGCTGTGGTTCAAAGAGGTGCCTGAGACTTCAGATGCTTCCCATTTTGTTTTCCAGGGCTGACACATTTCCGGGGCTATAATACCAGAATCGATGGTTTATCCATAAGCAAAGAAACACTGCTTCTGATAGTTTCTTCCTTGTGCTTAATGACTCTTAGGAGGGGAGGGAGGAAGGAAGTGAAAGGAAGAAAAATTTGCAAAACACTTTGCTCTTGCTGTAATCGATGGCACACCTCCTTTGACTGAAGGAGTGAGATGAGATTACCTCTAAGAAAGCTGAGGTGATGCGCAATCAGAAAAGAAAGACGGGTGAAAATACGATCCCAGACACAGACGCCAGCTCGAGCTTTTTCCCTGGCATCACTTTTCTACCAGAATGTAATGGGGACATTTTACAGGATTAGTAGTTCCTGGCAGTTATTCCAAAGTACTTGCCAAGGGCCAGATTTCTGATCTCTGTTGGCATGAACTGATGCTCAAACCAAAAAAAATTTTTTTTTTAATATACATTGAACAGTGTTTTAATATGTGTTTCAAGATACAGTTTCTTGTTACAAGACCCTTTCATTCTTTATGAAGGTAAGCCATCAGAGTTGCAGAGGGAAAAGATGGTAAGGCTCTATATATTTTGAAGACCAAAAGGAGGAAAATGGAAATGGATGTTAGAGTGAGACAGAAGAATAAAAGTAAAAATTAAATCAGTGCAGCTACATGACTCTTCATGAGCATTCCTTTCTCATTTGCCACCTAACTTTAATGTCAGCATTAGGATCTGCCAAAACTGCTGCTTGTAGTAATTAGACACATTTTTAAAATTGTGGGCAATACCTACAGCTTCCTTCCTCCTTTTGTGAAATTTATTTGTTGGCAATATTTTAAAAGTTGCAACTCCTACAAGAACATCACTTCCCTGTCTTAGATCCAGAGTTTCCTAGCACTCAAAAATCAGGAGGTTGTTCAATGAAGTATTTACTTTGGCTTCTAAGGGGCATGAGGAGCAAGAAGGTTGTTTGCCAGAAACATGGAGATACTTGAAGATGTAGTTCTCACCTCACTGTTTGGTCCAAGAAGCAGGAAGGTGATGTTCAACACAAAGAAATAAGCAAAGGAGATACCAAAGAGAGAAAGGAGATTTAAAATATCACAGTGGAAGTAGAACTAGGAAAGTCTTTCAAATCTTCAATAGCATTCTACCTATCCAATTTGATATGTCAGTTTCAATTTTTAAATATTTGGGACAAAAAGTTTTAGATATTTGTCATTTCACTTCTTTTTTTTTTTTGAAACACACAGAGGAAATTTTCAGCCTTTCTGTGTCATCAGCCAAGTAACACAGTCCCAGCTAAGGCCATCTGAACAAGAAAACTAATCATAGCTGGAGCCTCTGCTCCAGACTGTCTCTGCTGGAAGCAGCATTTTAAAAGAGTAAATGAAGATCAAGGAATTTGAAACTGCCCAAGGCAGCTAATTTATTTTTTTTTAATATACTACTTTTCATCTCCACACATGAAAACAGCGTCATTACTGATGATATCATGTATTGAGTTCTCTAAATGCACTGCACACAACAAACTGGTTTGGTTCTGATCATATAAAGTCTGCTTTAGTAGTTTTTTGTTCATTTTAGTTATTTTAGTTCACATTAGGGCAATAGACCTGTGTGAAACATTATCATAACAAGCATATGGTTTTCCTGAACTAGATTTCAGTTGCTTTTATCTCTCCCCCTTTTAAAACAGTATTTACGTAGCATTTAAAGTAACTTCTGAACACTTCAGGTTTACCTCTGCTATTATGGATAATTTATTATGGTCAAAAAAGAAACTTCCATTTCAATTTTTGTGTAATAGTGATGTCGTTTGCATTCATCCCTCAGCCACGTTGATGTTAGACCAACTGGAAGCTTTCACCATAAAGGTGGCTGCTGTGATTACATTTGATCAGCTGTAAAAGGGATTTCCCAGAAAAAGGAATGGAAATGCTTTTATAGCCTTTTAGGTAATGTCAGATTTTTTTTGTTTTGTTAATATGAGCTTTTGCCAATCCCTAACAGCATGATCCAAATCCCATCTGAAGGCAATGGAAAGTCTCCCATTGAGTTTGATGGCCTTTGGATCAGTCCCTAAGTGCATTTAGGCTTAATGAGATGTTAATGTGAATTTTATGCTGCTGTGTATAGGAATAGATTTTCCAACCTTTCTTTTCCCCACTAATGCAAAAAGAGTGATCTGACTTTTTAAATTTTTAAATTTTATTGTCCTGCTGTAGTCGGTAGGCACGCAGAAGGAGGATTTATGCAGCTCATTGTGCTCCCTACCTTCTCCCCCTCCCACCGCCCTTTATCGCTGACACGCTGCAAACCGCAAAGAGCATCGCCCGCTCCCGGGGGCGTCTAAAGGAGAAGGAAATATCGAATATCGGCTTCCCCTTGTGCCTCATCATTGCCTTGAAACCCCGGTCTGGGGAAAA
>VXBT01003636.1:443385-487645 GCA_013400235.1 Oriolus oriolus
GGGGGCGGGGTAACACCACCGCCGAAATAAAAGAAAACCAAAACCGAACAACCAAAAAAGCACCAAACCCCCGGGAAATCGGGGAAGTCTAATCTTGGTTTCTTGCTCCACCTGGCGGGAGATGCGCGCGGGGCCAGCGCGTCCCCCCCGCGCCTGAGGCGACACCCGGGGCGAGGGAGGTGCCGAGGGACTGCTTCCTTCTGCCGTGGGTTTTGGGGGTGTTTTACGGCACCCGAGGAAGGCAGCCGGGGATTGATGGGGCGGGGCGGGGAGTGGATCTCGGCTCACGCCCAGGTTTCTCCGTTAGGGTGAGGTTCCTTTTTTTGGGTGCCGAAAGGGAATGATGCGCGTTCTGCAGCTCCTCAGCCTTGTCACGCGAGTTTGACGCCCCGGAGGATGCGGGGACGCTGTGTGAGTCACGGCGGTGTAAAGATTAACCCGTTCCTTTCAGTGGCCTTAAACACGGCCCGATGGCTGTGCACAAGCTTGCAGAGCTGTTGCCTGTCGGACAAATATTTCACATGTGAATGCATAGAAATTCTCGGAAGACAAAAAATGTATCTTGTGGGAATGTCTCAGTCACTCTAAGAAGAATAAAACATCATCTGCTTCGGGTCAGTGACATCGATGACCCAGCCAGGAACACTCACTGAGTGTGGGAAGTTGGAGACACAGCACAGCACGTACCGTAGGAAGTGGCTTTGATCAGTGTGAGCAATCCCAATACTTCTCAGAAGCTGTTAGCACATCTTAAATCTACTCTTTTATAAATATTTGGAACACAGACAGGCGTTAATGGCAACATTTTCATGCCCTTAGGTACAGAGTGAGCTTTCTCCGGAACACTCTGCTCTGCATCTTTAAAAGCCTCAGCAGAGGATTCACCCCAAGCTGAAGTACAAGGGAAGCCACAGCTCCAGCCAGCCAAAGGTGGGCAGCGAGAGGAGTGGCTGAAGGGACACATCCTCCCGAGGACAGCTGTCCCAGCAGGACGGTGGAAGTAGACTCCACTGGGTTGTTCTGGTTGCTCACAGCCTAATGGCCTGGTGGCTTCTTTGGGCTACCTTGAATGTGGCACTGTGAGGTGGCTCCAGGGTCTCTGAACCCTTGCCAGAGAGGAGGCAGCTTGTCTGGCAGTGCTGACTGGTGATGCTGATGTGCCAGGAAAGCCAAGGACTGCACTGTGGGCTGGAGCACAAGGAGAGAGGTATCTGCATCTGACCATGTGAGGGAGGATATCCAGCCATGAGACATCATGAGGGCCTGCAGCCAGGGCTGCACAACAACAACTCTAGACATATGGTTAGACACAGGCAAAGAGGGTTTTCCATGGGTTCATAGCCAAACTTCATCAGGAGATGTGGCAAGCCCTGATCTCGGCATTTGACACCACTAGGATGGAAGCAGCTGCAAAGTTTCAGTGTTTATTAGTTTTCCCAAGGGCTCCCAAAGGAAAAAAAAAATGTTACCAGTAGAGAATATTTATAACAACCATTAGTTATTTTCTCTCCATTCCTTCAATAAGTGCTTCTGTGGCAAAGGCCAGCTATTTGACAGGCTACAGAATATAGATTCTCATTGTGTTGATTGATAATTGAGGTGTTTGTAAGTCAGTCTCGATTATGTAAAATGCTTGGCATACCTGACTTTTAAATAGAAACTTTCTTCAAACAAGCACCTCAGGAGACCGTTACAAACCTTCTTTTCCCAAAAAGCCTGAAAAGAGACACGCTATCTCTATCTTCCTTTAAATGTCATCAAACCAAGCCTATTTATTACATATTTCAGATTCAACTTAGCAGTTTCAGCGTGATGTATTTTAGGAGTGTGGTAATCTCTTGGATTGCTTGAAAACATGCTGTTCTTCAGTGAAAAGAAAGATACACACTGCATTAAAAACCAAACCAGAAAAACTTGCATTTATCCATGAATTATTATAGTATGTCCTCTGGCCAAGTATTGTCTGATCTAGCTGAAGACTGAGTAGCTTTCAACATTAACCACTTGCAAAGCATACTAGAGTATGACCATGGCTAGCCGTAGTAAATTTTAGACCTGAAATCACATCATCAAATAGATAATTCCTGAAATTGGCTGGTTGCAACAGCTCCATCAACTCAAACATTCATCCCACCTGGATTGTATGGGTACGTCCAATACCTGGTTTATGAATCCTGCCAGCAGTGCAGGAACAGCAATTGTGCATCAGGTGAGCTGTAGCAGATGACATCTTTTATCTGGATTCACAAGCTGATCACCCCAGCTGTTTGGTACAGTTTGTTTACTCCCTGAATTCCCCTTTGTGCCTTCCCTCTTTGCCCTCATCTGCACTGAGCAAAGCAAGTATAGAAATGAAAAGGAACTCAGGCTGACAAGCCACAAGTTCACTGCCAAAGGAAGATTAGACATGTATAACAAGAAGACATTACATATTTTGCCATAGCTGCACTCAATGTGCAGAGATTATTTACCAGGTCCAGTGTTTAAGTGTGGCAGATGGATGCAGGCTAGCAGTCCTCACGAAAAAAGATGCTGTTTCAGAAAAAAGGTGTGTTCAGCCTCTGGAAAAGAAATTTACCTCTCAGCAGGCACTGGCAACTCTAATCTTATTTGCATTTCTCAAAGCAGCAGCACGCATCTACCTTTCTCAGCCCTAATTCTCTCTGCCAGCTGAAGCTGTGCTATACAGATAGGTAGTAAATAATGTAGGATTGTGCAGATTGTCGTGAGGCCTTTTCCTTCTCCTGTGCTGCAAACGCCTTTTCAGAAGGAATAGTTAAGCTGTCAGCAGAGTGGGATTACAAATCTGATACTCAGCACAGTTTTGGACAGTTTGAGCTTTCAGGCATTTTCCATGAATAGACACCAATCATTTCACTGCCACGCTGGTGACGTACTCTGTTGGGTCAGGCATTTTTTAGATGGGGATCAGAGAAACAAGCACAGGAAGGTGAAAACAGATATAATTTTGTAGATTCATGCAAGGTACAAAAAAATCTAAGGCTATATGATAACGGTGTTTTACTCCTAGGCTTAGAATTAAAGTGTCTTTCAACTTTCTTTAAGGGATTTGCATTGTCAAAGCAAAATTCCTGACCATAAACACTTGTTGCTATAAATATTTAAAATTCTCCTCTGTGAAAATACAGATGAGACATATTAGCAAACACAGCACTGTATCTCATTATGACTTCTATGCATAATGAAAATGTTAAAAGCAATATGGTTTCCTTTAAAATAATACTAGCACTTAGAGTATAATGGTGCACCCTTGAAGAGGTTGTTATTTCACAAATGTTCAGCGTGTAGGCTCTCATACTAATGCTTGTTGTAATACAACAGAAACCTGCACTGCTATTAATTCTCACTAATGGAAATTACTTAGAGGGGTGGGAAAACCTGCCTTTATGTTATGTTGTTCATTTTAATGTCAGATGCCATTCTTCATTCCACTATTCATATAGCTTTATTATTAAAAATATTTGTCTGTTAGGTGGAGATGAGCAAACAGCCCAAATTAAAAACAACTTAAGGCTCAGATGACTGCACCAACAATCTGCTTCTGGGCAGCCACCTCTGCTTCAGAGATTTCAGCTCATACCGCGCAGGCACTAATAAGGTTGGGGATCTCAGGCACAGTAATAAGGGAGGAGTTCCCAGGTTTATGAGAGCCCTGGGCTCTGTTCTACCTCTCAACAGCTGCTCCTGGAGCAGTTACAGCATTGCCCTGTGGTGGAAAATAACTAACCCTGTTCTGTAGGTCAGAGGCCTAAATTTCTGGGGCTGAGGTACATCACAGGGCAAGACTTTTCCTGCCACCAGCCTGCCACAAAGCCACCACCCACCCCTGACACATGGATACGATCCTGGCCCACACAGCTCCCTCTCCACGGTGTGGTGCTTTGAAGCAGAAACAAGAGATGCCACAGGGCTCGTGACAGAAACTTGAACTCAGGCAACAAATTGCCTCCTTTTGGTTTTGATTAGCAGCACAAATAGCAGGTACTAGCACAAAAGGTGGAACTCTGGCTTGTGCTGAGAGGTCACACTGTTTCTCGTTATCTCCAAATAAAAAGTTTACAAGGATGGAGATGATAATAACAAAGCAAAACACACATGCACACATTAAACAAGTAAACAAACAAAAACAAAAAAAAAGAGGAACCATGAAAGTTTGAAGACGGGTGTAATCAGAATTTGTGGGGGTTTCCCCCATCATAATGCAATCATATCCACTTACCATCTACTCTGTTACCATATATCCTGAATAGTTCAGCATGATATTTACAGAGAAAAAAGACGGGGGACATGTTATGTCGTATTCCAGCAATCTAATTTTGTTCTGGTTTTGCTGAACTAGAGAGTGTGCATTCGATTTGTTAAGCATTACCAGTAAATGCGTTTCCTAAAATACTGCAGATAATTTCCTGGGAATGGCATCAAAAATTCCATAGTTTCTGTAGTGAAAATGCCCCAAAGAGAGCAGCCTGTCTCTCCATTATGTTTTTCAAAAGAAAATCTTCCCTAAGGCTCTGTGTAGAAGATGATAGTGAAGAGAATATACCTTCTTATGTTTGATTGGTTACCACAGAGAAAATGTGAATTCCAATGAAAGTGAATCAAAGATACAGGTTAAGGGCAACATGTTTCTGTTTCTTTGTCCTTAGTTTCATATATGAGACTGTAATGTCGAAGCGGAAATGTGGCAGGTTGCAATAATTTTAACCAAAGTTTTTGTCCTCAACAGCAATCACATTCTCTTTTGCTAGTGAACTACTTCTCATTTTTCTGCATCTTTTCTTCACACCCACGCACTGTGGATGAGTTCTCAAAACATTGCCTCTTGCCTTTAATTATCTAGAAGAAGAGTTCGATGTCACAGAAATCACAGGAATCTGAGTTGGAAGGGACCCACAAGGACCAATTACAGAATGCTATGTTTTTAAAATAAATTACTTGGGAAACATTTTTCCTCTGTGTATATATTTCTACAAATAGTGAATTACATCTGTACTCAGTTTTCACTTGGGCGGCTCCTGAGTAACGACACTTCCATTATGTCCCAGCCATGATGGGATTGCACTGGCTCCATAATTTCTTGAAGATACTGGCCACACCACACCATCAAAACCATACAAACTCAAAGCCTTTCTACTTATTTATGGGTTTTTTTACATGTAGGAGTCATTCTAGCTGCAGGTGTTCCCTTGGAATCTCTGGCAAAAATAAAAATGCAGTCACATAACTCTGGAGCTTGCTTAGAAAGTACTTTAGTCATTGAGAAGTTTGAGCCTTGTCCATGTTCAAGGTTTTTTAAAAATACATTATTACTAGACTGTTCCCTTTTCATGTTATGAACTTTTTACTGCTACAAAAATTAGTGCTGAGATTGATGAAAATGCTACATCATGGAGAACTTTTCGCATATGCACAGCTGGGGAAAAAAGGAAATCTTTGAGCAAAGGAGCTACTGGCTGACAGCACAGAGCAGAAGTAGGAGAGAAGCTGGTGAATACCAAATAGCACAAACATGAGTTTTTATTACAGAGTTCTAGCTTTTATTCTTTTTCTTTTTACCACGTATCCTCTCATTTTTCAGTCACCCATGATCTCCTGACTGACAGAAGAAATCAATCTCTATACCACTATTATGGGTTATTTTATCATGGGGAATTATTTAATAACGGGGTATGTTTTATCTCTACCTGTCTTTACTTTAGGTGATGTCAGTGAGAAGCTAGCAAAACTCAAAGAAACTTGAGGAAAATGCATAGGTAAATGTCAAGGGAGAATGAAGTTAAACTACAAATGCTCCTTGGAGGAATGTGAGTGTATTAATACCTTCCTTCTAAACACAAAAATGAGACATGACCATGATGTCGGGATTAATGGATGTACACAGCATTTCAGGAGTGAGTGGTAGAAACACGACTGCAGTTTGATTTTCTATAACAGAGAGCAAAAATAGAAAATGGAAGAATGGTGTTCTAAAATCTGTGCTCTATAGACTGATAAAAGCAGCAAAAGAAAAAAGCCCCACATTATTGAGCTGAATTATATTTCCATGACATGTTTGAGGAATGAATGAAGAATTTTGCAGTTAAGTTCCTAAATTCACTCTCACTGGAAGCATATGTTTGCCAACATGTCAGTGCTGCCTCAGCTCTCTGTGTCAGCTACATTTCTTCCAGGGCTGTCTCTGATATTCTTCCTTTCCATTATCATTTGTCACCTGGCAGATAAAACTCTTGATTTCTGAGCTTGATAAGCTAAATTCAATGCCAAATATCTTGCTGGTCAGAGTAGTGAACTATGGCAGGCTGAGCAGCAACATTACATTAGTTAAGGAGTCTGGGTTTTTCCCTAACCCAAAGGTAATCGCTATAAATCTAAATTCAGATATTTCTGGCCTGTAAGTGTGACAACATGGAGATTTTTTATTTGGTTGGGTTTTTTTCCAGATTATTGACCAAACTTGTATTCTATCTCCACCATATTTTTCATCTTGGAAAGTTCAATAACTTCAAGCTTCTATTTCTGTAACTTGAAAAGAACTTGTTCCATGCCTTCAAATGTAGCAAACACATTGATTTGGCCTATACATCCTGAGTATGCCAGAGTTTTATAATCCAGACCATCAATTTCTCTGTTCTCTGCTGTGCTCCATTCCTCTGTCTAGCCATTATGGCAGCAGCAGGACTGACAATGGGTTTGGGTTTCTTTAGCTTCCTGTCAGAAGAAATAAAACAAAGAAGGAAAAACTGGCTACTGGAATGACTTTGGTAGGACTGTCTAGTAGTTACTTCTATGGATTTGTTTGTTTTTATGTCAAGAATTTGCGAAAATTTTAGTGAAAATGAGAAGTTGCCTCCTCTGACTCTGTGAAGGGCCTTCATTCAGCTCCTTTGAGATTAATTCCCTGCTCCTTGTGATCCTGCTGGGCAGTGTGTGTGTTTCCATTTGCAGCTCCCCAAGGATCACACACCTCAAAACAATCACACAGGTAACAGAACATCACTCTTAAATACAAACAACGACCCATAATCCTACCTATTAATTTCAGCAGACATTTCAGTCTGCTTCTGATGTTTCAAAAGGTTTAACTAGAAAATATTAGAAATGTTAAACAGAAAAAAATTGTGGGTTTAGTCATTGCATTTTTTGAAGTCAAATAATACAAGGTTAAATTAAAAAGATGGAGTTTCAGCAGAAAAGAATAATGCCTAGTGGAAAAATATGAGAAATTTCCCCTTGCTCAAGTATTCTGACCATACAGCTGCCATGTGCCTGTGTACACACTTCCTAAAAGTGTTGAGGCCTTGAATTTTTTTCTCTCGAGCAGCAGAACTCTTGGGAAACTGCAGCTAATAGAGAATGCAACCACACGTCTCCTCGGCAGCACTGCTACCAGGAGCACATTAAGCTCATCCTTTGCTCTTTACAATTACTTCCCATAGAATATCAAATAAAATTCAAGGTCTTGGCACTTGTCTGCAGTGCTTAGTTACCCAAGGCTGTAACCAGAGTGGTGAGCACAAAGCACATGGGAGCTTTAATGTCCTGAAAAGACCCTGCCTCCACACTTGGGTAAGATCAGGGCATGCAGAAAATTTCACTTACCATTTTGTCTAGGTTTCCATAGGAAAGAAACCTGAGGGTGTGGAGGAGTAGAAAGCAGCTGCTTTGGACGAGAAACAAAGCAAGGCAAGGGGTGTAACTATGTTCAGACACAGGACTGAAATTCTTTCTGAAGGATATCTTATCTGGAGCTAAATAAGATATCTGACAGATATTTATTGTGAGCCTGGCCTGTATCAGCAATAGTGTGGCAGCAGGACCAGAGCAGTGATTGTACCTCTGTGCTCAGCACTGGTGAGGCCACACCTCAAATCCTGTGTTCAGTTTTGGGCCTCTCACTACAAGAAAAGGCATTGAGGGGCTGGAGCGAGTGCAGAGAAGGGCAGCAGAGCTGGGGAAGGGTCTGGAGCACAGGTCTGATGAGGAGCAGCTGAGGCAGCTGGGGGTGTTCAGCCTGGAGAAAAGGAGGCTCAGGGGGACCCTTCTTCGCTCTTTACAACTCCCTGAGAGGAGGCTGAAGCAGGGTGGGGCTCAGGCTCTGCTCCCAGGCAACCTTACAGGATGATAGGAAATGGACTCAAGCTGCGCCAGGAAGGTTCAGGCTGGACATCAAGAAGAATCTCTCCACTGAAAAGGCAGTTAAACACGTGAACAGACTGCCCAGGGATGTGGTAGAGCCACCATCCCTGGAAATGTTCAAGAAACTGCTGGAGGTAGCACTTAGAGCTGTGGTTTGCTGGACATGACAGTGTTTGGTCAAAGGCTGGACTCAATAATCTTGAAGGTCTTTTCCAGCCTTAGTGATTCTATTATTTTAAATACCACATAAATAACACCTCCACAAACTAAGGAGTGTCACAAAAATTTCAGCCCAATAAACGACATAATTCCATGCCATCTTTAACACAGTTATTGACACAGATAAATGCTTATAAAAGAAAAAAAAAGGGAAAAAAAAGAAAATATGTAACAACAAAAGTCCTCTTGGAAAGACTAAGTGATTAAATGCTGTAGTTGACACTGCCTTGCTCTCCAGTGTGCAGAGCTCATTATATATTTCACACACTTTCAAACTACTTTTTCATTACAGAAAACATATCAGATATCAGTTATAACTGCAGACTAATTATTCCTGATGTACTAGATACTATTTGATTTTAATTAAAATATTTAAAATTGCCTCATAATAAAATGTGACAGGGACTTGTACTTTTCAGCTCTCAATTTTTAACACATTTTTAACTCTAAGAAGTAACATTATAACACAGTTTAAAATTCATCTTAGAAAATACTCCTTCCTAAAATGCAATTTGGAAAATTTGTCAGATTCCTAACCCACAATTTAAATGAGTGTTCATCATTGTGACCTGTAATATCCAAGTAATGGGATTCTTAATTTTATGAGGCGCTCCATTAAACTTAGTCAAAGCTACTTGTGTGAATGGAAAAAATAAAGATTTGGTCTCTTAAACCTGTTTGCCATTTTTGTTTGTGCAGAATTTGAAATAGCTCTGGTTTTGAGGGTGAGAATTTTTTTCTGCTGAACTGAGTACCAAAGTTTCATTTAGGCAATTAAACCCAGACATAGAAATGAAAATGTAAATGCGAATTTTGAACAAAAGGTTACAATCAAGACAAAGATTTGGGTTCTGAAGAGTTGTGTTTAACTTTACAATACTAATTAGTACAGAAAATAATTTCTGGAACCAGAATTGGGAGCTCTTCAGTTGATTGCAAAATTGGGATAGAAATGTCTCGGGTAGCATTGGGTAACTGGGAGCAGAATAAGTACCAATACTTTGTGATTCTTTGATTTTCCCCTTTTAATAACGAATGAATGGAGTTCTTGAGTCTTTTCTAAGTTTCTTTATGTAGATGTTAAAGTAAAACATTAATTTTGCAAAAGATCACCCAGTGAGGCAACAAGAAAGCAGTGATTTACTTTTTCAATGCCACTTTTCAGTTGATCAGATCTATACTGTGAAAAATCACAAATGAAGAAAATTAGATAATTAGAACTAAGGATGAGCTTTTTTTCTGTATATTTCGAAATGAAATGTTGCAAGAACAGGTACAGACAACATGATGTGCACTGTCATTTTTGGACCACTCAAAATTGTATCACAGCCTGAATACCTTCCCACAGACGCCTCCTTGTTTTGACTTCCTTTGAAGTCATAGATTCATTAGCAAACTTTCGTCACTCTGACTGTAATGCTGTGAGAAGTAAAAGGTGTTTCCTCCCACTCAGAGCTGACTGGGGCTGTGTCAGACCCTGTGCAGCCCCTGCCACCTTCCCACAGAGGCCACCCTTGCAGCTCGCCCTCTGACCTCACCTTGCCACCTACACCTCTCACACTCCTGCATTTTGGCTTTGTAAAACAACAAAACCTTTCAAAAGACATTCTCAGCTCTGGCATCACAGTATTATGTGATCAGGCAACACAAACTGTAGAAAGATTAAAAGAAAATAACAATAAGAATTTCAATTATTTCCTTTAATCTTTTTATGCTTATATTGTTCTTTTGGTTTGGTTTCCTTTCTAACAAACTTGTCATATGAAAAATTAAATGTATAAAGCAATTCAATCTTTTTTGCTGAATGCCTCAAGCAAGAAGAGATGTCCATCAGCAGCCATTCTATCTCAAGCCTATTTGTACATATGAACAGGTTTCATATTTAATTTCAACATAAACTATTGAGTAAACACTTCTCCGTGCACTTTCTCTTGTTTTCCTTCAGTAGTCTGTCTGCAAAGTTTCTGTCTTGTTTTTCTCCATTGCTGAAGGCTCTGAAACAAATAAGTTCCTCCCTGAATCCTGAATCTGAACATGGAAAACACCCCCCGCCCCTCCCAATTCTTCACACGTTGTAGACAACTGACACAATTTTTGGTTTGTCTTTATGTAGGATCTTAATTTTGTTAAGAAAGCCTCTGGAGAGCAGGAGCACATAAGGTTGCATTTCCCTCTCTCTGGGGAAATGCAGTTCCTGCTGAATGCAGCTGCCTAACCCAGTGGGGACTGCAGCAAAGTCAGAGCGAGCGAGTCCCTGTTCTCTGGATCAATGCCTGCCTTTACAGGTGGGGGGTTTGGGGAACTCCTTATTTAAATTCTGAGTGCTCACAACCAGCCCAGCACTTGGGTTGCATATACCCTTCAATTAGCTAGCTTTCCAAAATGCTTAAAAACCCCCAAATTAAAACCATCTAGGAGCGGGTCTATGGCAGAGAGAGAAGACAGGTAAGGTTGTGTCTGCTGCCAGTTGCCTCTGGCAACAGTGTTCAGGGATAACACTGAAGTGCACAAAAGCCAGGAGTGAGCTAAGGTAAAATTAACATAACTTCTGACATCAGTAAATATTATCAAAAGCTTGCAGGATCTGTAGTTTCACTCTCACCTATCTCCCTATAAATAAAAATACAACTGTATCATATTCCTTACCAGCAGCTTTAAAAGTGCTGCTTAGAGCCTCAGAGAATTTTTAAATCTTTACTTTCCTTAAAGTGGAAAATGCATTTTCCCCTGCTTGCAGACACACCTGCTTAAAAAAAAACCCCAACACATTCAAACATTCAAATCTTATTAAACCCATTCTGTCTTTTTGCTAAGCCTGAGATCACTATAATCAGGTAAGTCAGGCAATGTTTAAACACAAGGGTCAAAAGCTAAACCAGCAGAAGTCAAATATAATACCATAAGTCTGACATTTTCTCAGTTCTTGGATTAGTACATGTTTTTGCATGGGAAGATACCCGTACATTATTTCACTTACAAATTCTGTTTGTAGACAAGAATATAAAACAGCACTGAGGACAGAAATGCTGGTGATAGCCAACAATTGCTTTCCATAACAATTTACTCAGTGAAAAACATTTCCTAGGAAGCTGTTGCATAATTAGATTGGATTACAAAAATAGGCAGATATTTTAATGCATATGCCATAAGGGAATGGATAATAGAGTGGATAATGTTATACAACAAAGTTTTGGCTATTATCTTGTCTTTGCTAGATTTTTATTTTGACATATTTTTAAAAAGACTACATCCTAGAGCTTTTTCTATTAAAATAAAGCTTTCTAAAAAATATTAAGTGAAATACTACTTGTTTTCAGAAAATAGGATTGAAAATGTTGGGATTTGTCATAAAATTAAAATGCCTGCAATATTTTTGAAAACTTAACATATTGCCAAGAAAAGTAAGCAGTCTGTAAGAGTGCTTTAAACATTTAGAGTGTTTTACATTTTTATAAATAGTTCTGTCTAAAACTATGCAGAAATTTTATAATTCCAGGGTAGGGAAGATAAAAACCATCTTTGGGAAAATATACGTTGGCTAAACAGAGAAGGATCAGCTAAATAAAAAATTCAGAAAAATCATCAGGAAGATTAACCACCTGCATCAGAAAGAAAAAACAAATCCATATGCCCTGCTAATCCCTGGCTTCTCATCTATGAGCTCTTTGTTTGTAAAATACGTGAAATTATAATGGCAGCATCAGAATCCATCAGTGCTGAGTATATCAGTGTTTATCCAGGCACAGTGTACACAAGGCAGATGCTGGACTGACCCTTGCTCAGTGAAATCTGTCTGATGGTTTAGCTGCTCTTCTCTACTCATTTCAAATGTCCATGATGGAGAAAGATGTCAGTGGTGCACCTTTAAATTTCAGGAAAAGAGCTACTCACAAACCTCCTTGGGAGGACACCAGATCCAGTCTGAGACAATGTCACGGCAGCATTAGCTTAGAGCATGTCTCAGGCTTCTGCAAAGAGAGAAAATAAAAGAAAAAGAATTTGAGAAAAGTGGGGTTATAACATTGTTTCCCAAATGGCTCATAGGTTTCCTTCTGTTTCAGGCAGAATTCGGGAAGAGAGAATGGGACATCCTGTTACCCTATGGATTTCCTTCTCAAACTGAAATCAGTGATGGGCAGATGAACAGGGTTAGTGAAGGAGGAGAGGAGAGTAAGGAAAGAGAAGTAAAAAAAGATCTCAAAATCTCTGCTAATCAAAAACCAACACAGACTCCCATAGCACCACTGCTCACCGTCACTTCAGGTGTCACTGGTGAGATAACCATGTTGGAGAATAACAGGCAGGCTATGGGAAGAGAGAAAGTGTGTGGAGAAAGCAGTCCAAGGACTAAAAAATCACCAGAGAGTGTTATAAAGGACAAGGAGAGGAAAAGGGCGGATGAGGTTGGCCTCTTGATTCTGACGTATCTTTGAGTCAATAGCACGGTGTGTGTGTGTTTTGGAGCAGCGTACACAGCGGGCCTTGGGGCATTTCTAGGCTATCCACAGTTTGCCACAGCAATTAAATGTGGCATTCAAGAAGAATCCTTGAGGCAAAAGTATCACTATATGCCAGTTAAAACATCATGGGTCAGTGAGCAACAGACAACTGCCTGCCAGTTCTCTGTTTTTGACATGAAGGAAGCATTAAATTCTCTGGCAACTCTGTTATTTGCCTTAGGTATAAGAAACATATCTTGTAATTGTCATTTATTAAACTTTGCCTCTAACATAATCAAGGTCCATAAATAAAAGCAGTGTGCTGTTTGCCTGAGAAATCACCTTTCTCCAGAAGAGAGGGAAAACGTGCACCCCCAAAAATGGCAGGTATAGGCTATCTACCTCTCTGGTGATTTGCAGCACCATAAAGGGAAAACCAGCAACACACAGGTTCCTTTTTTATTTAAGTGATAAGGAAGAGGTAGTGGGAGAATGGCTGTGAGGTCCACTGAGCAGCCAATTGTTGCATGGAATTATTATGGAAATAATTTTAAGGGGAAGCTGAAAGCATCAGAGAAGCTGTTTGAAGACAAGCACAACTGCAGAATAGGGCTTTTGTTTTCCAGATACAGTTCTATTTCACTGCTCCATTTATGCTCATAGCAGATGGTGTTTTCTTCTCAAAGCTCCAGAGAGCCAAAAGTAAAAATAATATCATACAGGAGTAGTGCTTCAAGGGAATTTTTAGAAGGTTGTCTTTTCATTCACCTGTATCTTTCCTCATTTGTCTGAATTCATTGTGAGCTTTCAGCTCTTACCAGCACATTCCCATAATTACCCTAATGTTCATATGGTCACTTCTGACATGTTCACTGTCAGGTCTGGAGTGGGTTTTCAGAAGTTTAGGAAGAAACCTGACTGGAAACCTTAGACAGCAATTTAATTTCTGCTGCCTTCCTTACCTTCCCACTTTCTTACTGCAAAGCAGCAGTTCTTTCCCAGTCTTACTTTTCATTCTGATGTGAAACTTGTTTAAAAAACGTTCTATTGCCCACATATCTTGCAAATAGATAGATCAGAGTTTGAGTTATATGAGTACCACTGATTAGTGTCAGCTGAAACAAAAAAAAAAAAAATAGAAAGGACAGAGGAACTAAAACAAACATGGTACATGTACAGTTTATTTTCTAATTTCTTTACAACAGAAGAACCTATGTCTTCTCCCTCTCTTTTAGACTTGTCTGTATTAAAATATTGCCTGCACTATGAATTAATACAGAATGGAATGATTATCCATTAAACATTAATTTTAAAAAATTCTGTTGTACCATGTTTGTATTAGTGCACCAGAACTACCACAGCAAAGACTATATAAGTTTCCAATAATAACTTACTGATTTGGAAAACTGATCTCTAAGTAGAAAAAGACTAGCCAGTGGAAGTCAGAGGAATGGTTCACAGGTCAGCAACATAAAATCACAAAGTGGGTTTTTGAAGGCAATATTCTCAGCCAGAAGCACCCAAATTGCTGTCAGTCTTAGGTTTCTGCTTCACTTTTTTCACTCCATTACTGAACAGGCACTGAAGAATTTAGTAGCATAAGAAAGAGCTCTTTTACAGTCACAGAAATGTGATCCTTGGTTGAACACAATATCTGCTCTCTGAAGAAGTGGGAAACAACATTCTTTTCAGAGCTTGTATCGTTTCCTATTGTCTTTTCCGACAAAAGCACAGTTTTCTTAATAACAATATAGAATATAAGAGACACCACCATAAGCAAAGCTGTGCAAGGTGGGGCTTTGCTGAGTCTCATAAATGTTCTCTTTGAACACCCCTTCCTTCATGGTGCTGCAGTTATTATGGGGTGAACATACATGTCTCCTCTCTGTTGCAGGAGCTCTGGAGGTCTCTGAAATCTTTATGTGCGTGGGGCTGCCTGTCCAACAGCTAGGTTTGTAAAAAATGTGCTCATTCCTTCAGTATAAGGAAACGCTATCCCTATGAATCTTGAGATTTGGCAGGCTTCTTCCTTGCATTTTTGTCTCGAGATTAATCTACATCACATGAAGTCTGAGACAACTTGGAGCTGGAGGGAGTGATCAGAACTGCCCTGCAAAACCAGAGCCCTTTTCTATCCCTTTTCTTCTTAAGCTGATGAGTCCCCTGAAAATTTAAGTTACATTTTCACCTCGGTGCTGTTTCCAAAGTTACATCTCCAGAAGTCAAGTTTCAAATAGGGCAAGCCTTTGAGGATATAAAAACCCATTCTTTAACCTGAAGTTTCTGTAAATGATGGAACTTCATTAATTCTCTCTTTTTCATACATCCGCAGACACATGCATGGATTTGATAAATAAAAACAACTGCTAGATTTTTAGAAAATACACAGGTGATATTCATTATGAAATTCATAATGGAACTTGGGCTAAATTCTGTGTCCATGTGATAGGCTTTGAGAGGGCTGTGCTGTCAGTGAGGGTGCTGGTTTCTGGGACACTCCCAGGAGGTGTTAGGATAGATGAGGGCTGCCCTACCTTCTAACTATAACTGGTTTGTTCCTTTAAATTAAGTGGTCCTTTAGAACACAGCTCAACTTTCTAACATCACAGAGCAAGAAATATTTGAAGGTAATAATGCTAGAAATTATTTTGATTTTTACACTGAATTTGCTGTTTTCATACTTAAAAAAGAACTCTTCTTTCTCACACCTTTCTGCTTTTTTGATCATGCCAACATAGATTTGTTTTAGTAATATTACAAAAAGCATAAAAAAGGTATAGTAGACAAATGTCTAACACATTAACCAATAAACATCCTGACTCACTAAAACTTAAGGCATATTCATTACTTCAATCACATTGAACAATTACTTGTTTTTTAAAGGATATCATATTATGATCATTTTCATACCTCTCCACATGTGCAACACTTCTCTTCAAAAGCTAAGTCTTTTGAGCCTGAAGGAGCTCAGGATCTAGGTGAGAGAAAAAAAAATCCTCACATGTAATATTTCCAGACTTTTAAGTTCTGTTCTCCGCTAAAGTTTTAAGAAGATTTATATAAAGCCTACAGGTTGTTCCCAGTTCAGGTCTCTGGCAGCATGCTTTAATTTTAAATCTGCTCTTTTTTTTTTTTTNTTTTGGTTTATCAGCTGGGCTGGGAGGTGAGAAATGGTGACTCACTTCTTAAACTCCGGCTTCTGCCATGCCCTGTCAGAATTATATGTAGCTCTGCAGTCTTCTTCAGAGTCATCTGCTTCATTACTTGACAAACCTTATCCTTGCATTCTCTCTGGCTAATCCCCTGTCTCTCTTCTTTCATGTATCCCTAATGCTCTTAGGAACCCTTCTCAACCTTACAAATCGCACTAAGAGGCAGAAGTAGCCCAGAGTGAGGACCCTGTTTTCATATTCATCCTTATTGCCAAGGGTGCCAAACTCTGGAGCTAATATTGCACTGACAGGGCTATTATGAGTCTTTGAGTGGAATTTTCACTTGCAAAAAGGGTTTTTTTAAAAAAAGAAAAGATATTAATAAAAATATGAGTGAGAACATTTTAAAACACAAACTTAAGAGAAGCAGCCATAAAAGGGTGATGTTTTGATCCACTGTTTTTCACTTTTCAATGCCTCCAAGATAAGATTTCAATAGTTTATTCCAAATTGATTTATATTAGAAAGATTATTGATTATTTGGGGGTTGTTGTTTCTTTGATGTTTGATGGGCTTTTTTTTACATATTTCTTTTTTCTCACTTACTCATCTTTTTTATCCCTGTAAGCTTACAAAGTGCCAGCACATCAAACTTCCAGCTGGACATCATGTGCATCTAATGGGATGCTTAAGGTGACCTCACATGGAAAGGTGTGCTGCACATAGTGAGTCTTCCTGTTGATATTGCACAGTATGCTAGGTTTTGGGCATTAACATCACCATCTCAGGATGGAAGAGACACTTTCTGGACTCAAAAAGCACTTCAACCTGTTGATGTTAAAGGAGTCGTCAGATGGTGTTTTTCTCTCTAGTTTTACAGGATATATATTTTCCATATTTCTTGGAACAAAAAAAAAAATCTGTGTTGGCACTGTTTCTCAGCTGGACTTTCATGCAAGGCAGATTTGAAAAATCTGCACCTTTTAATTTTTTTTCTAGTTGCTATTTTAATCCTGGACCTTTTCTCTGACTTGTTTTCCAGTATGGCCCAAGAGAGACTGGCAATGCCTCAGTCAGAGATGCAAAAACTTTTCATATTGACTTGGTTTAAAAAGAAAGTGTTTCTAAATGCTTTCACAAAAGCTGGAAACTGAACTGGTCCTGTACCCAGGAAAAATAATTGAAAACAATCACAAAATACTGTTTTGCAATATAAGTCATAAACTAATAACTACTTTTATAGAGACAGTCTATCATTCCAGAAGCCAAAAGCTTTTTGTTCTACTGGTCAATCACAGTGTGATTTTGTGGGTTTTAGTATTCAGTCTCAGCAGTCAATAAATTCAGATGCAAAGATAATGCTTTCATTTCTAAGCTAATTACTGCCATAAAAACCCTCAAAACTTTCAGAAGACTCAGCAAAACCCAGTTTCCTGACAAAACTCAAAATATTCAATATTCTAGCTTGAGATGGGTGTCCTGAATGTGTGATGTATTGCTTCAGCATCATGTTTACCTCTTGCATCCAGAGTTGGAGTTATGATCCATAAATTTTCCTTTTTCCCTTGATATATAATCTCCTGCAGTCTGTCAGACTCGGTTCCTTTACAGCCCCTTTATCACACATGATCTTCAGGTTAGTGCTGGCTTTCTTCTTGCAGAACATCATGCAGTTCAGTAGCTTGTCATTTCTTAAAATATAATTGTTCGATTGCCTGTAAACTGAGAGGGATTTTCTACCTGTCAGCATACCAGACTTACTGAGATTGTGTGTTGGCAATGTGTTTTTGAAGTAATGTGTGCTCCCAGCTTTTTTGGCGTTTGCTTCTTCCCACCAGGCTGACTTTGTACTTGTTTGCATCTGATTCTCCCTAGAAGCTCTTTTCAAAGAAAAGTGGTATCTTACACAGCGTTTTCATGTGTAAAGAGGTCATGAAGCTGAGATAAGGGCAGATGTGACAGCCACCATACTGCCAGATACTGGGATCAGAGCCAGGGGACTGGCAGACTAAAAGCAACAATTTCTAAAGCATTTACTAAAGTGCAAAGTTGCTTATGCAGGACTGGTGCAGAATTTTATCCCTGATGAAACAGGCACGTGAGTACATAACACTGTCATTTTAAGAGATAAAAAATCTCACCCCATGTGTTTAGTCTAATCATAGAATCACAGAATGGTTTGGGTTGGAAGTGACATTAAAGATCAACTCATTCCAACCCCCTGCCATGGACAGGGACACTTTCCACCTCACCAGGTTGCTCAGAGCCCTGTCCAACCTGATCTTAAACACACCTGTGGATGGGGCATCCACATCTTCTCTGGGCAACCTGTTCCATAATTTATTGCTAGCTCAGGATGCTGAATGAGGGTGCCAAAAGTTATTATGCAGCTTCTCAGCCTGTTGGGCTGCATGAGCAGACTACAAGAAACTCTAAACTTTTCAACTCCAAGTGCCCAGCAACTTAGAAAACCTTCATATTTTTTTGTTTGATAACATAAATGCATATCTGGACATACATATCTATTTTTCCCTTTCCTCATAAAGAATAAATTGGCCAATTTCTTTCAAGGAACACTAGTATGTTTCTTTCTCCTGCTGCAAGAAACTTGCTTCTCTCTTCCACAATACTGCTTTCCTGGGGTTTTATGATGTGCATTTTCTTAAAAGAGTCATGATTTTCCTGTACCAAGTTATGTTCCTCATCACTCTCCTTAAAGCCAGCAGGTTGTACACCAGCAGCCTTATTAATATTAAAAAAACCCCCAATATTAGAAAGAACTTTTCTCTGGTCTTTTGAACACAAACATTAATACCCAGATATTGCTGGCTGCATGAAAGCCATATGATAAAATCTATACCACTGAAATTCAAAAAATTATTCTAAAGTGACAGCAGAATACTGTCAATGCAATATGCTTTTAGTAGCTTGGAAACCTGAAAAGGAAACAAAAAAAAATGTTCTGTGTAGTTTTGAAAGTTTGTCAGACCAAAACTTTGTATCAGCACATGTGCAATACACATTGGTCCAGGACTGTCAAAGCCATAGGATGCTCAGAGACCCAGCAGCGTAGGTGACTGTCTCATTGGAATTTAAGTCACCTCATTTGTTCAGAAAAGTGAAAGATGCGGCATCAACTCCAAGCCTGACTGAGCAGAAATATGTATATATAGGATGAATACCCTACACACATTCTGTGGGACATAAGCAGCTTTGCTGTAGCCAGATGGAAATGAAGTTCATTAGATGAGTTGGGATGCAGTGGTTTACAAATTTCACATGCAAGATTCTTTTACATGCTACAAAGAAAATAAACCATGCTTTGTTATATACCGTGCCCTATTATGTGTCTGGGTATGTGTATTACACTATAAATTATTTCCTGTGTTAAACGAACTTCCAGTTTGATTCCACTTTAAATGTACCAAAGAGCTCAGAAACCTAAGTATTCCGCCTGTGGCATACAGGAACAGAGATCCACACATGTGATGGCAGCGTGGGAGAGGTGAATTGCAGACACTGGCTGTTGCACCCTCTGCAGTTTCTGCTTGGTCAGCACCAACGTAGCAGATGATCCATAACAACCAGTCCTTCATCAGTAGCAACATCCCTCACCTTTGCCTTCAGAAAAAGAACTGTACCTGCTTAGCATTAGAAAATCCATGGAGAAAGGCTGCTTGTATCACTTACTGTGAGACAGATGTTAGATGCCCCATCTGCCACATGCCCTGTCCATGTCAGGTATCCTGGAGAAAGGATTTTGTTTCCCCTGATGTTTTGTGCTGCAGCAAGGTGGTAGTGGATGGAAAATTAAAATAATAACTAAATTAGATGCAACCTTAAAGTACCTTCTTTGGTGTGGAAAAGATCTTGGGATCTGCTTCAGAAGGTATAAAAGAATTATTTTAATTTGGCTAGATACATTCTTGCCAAATTTGAACTTCTAATAAGGATATTTGGGAAAAAAAAAAAAAAAAAAGAAAGGGAAAACATAAGTCTCCATATAGGGCTAACAAGAATCTATTTTCCAAACACTCCAGACAGAAAAGTTGGCTTGTTCAGAAGGCCATGGCAGTAGCTCCCCCAAACACAGCTCAGAAACAACGGTGCAGGAAAGTGCTGTCTGCCTCTCTGCAGCAGCAGTCAGAGCTAGTTTATCACTGACTGCTCGACTCAGGGAAGCACAGAACAGCTTTATGCAGCTTTCCTCTGATTGGGGAAGGATAAATCTGTCACAGCAGGATACCTCCTAAACTCCCTGTGGTATGGTGAGACTACACACACATTCCTACTCCCTGGGTCTTGCAAATAAAAGTAAGAATCCAGTCCTGATAAAAATTCATCCTCAGCTGCTGCTTTATTTTCTAAATGCTTCCATGTTCTTTTTGGTGTTAGGATTGGTAGCCAGTCTTCAGTACCACTTTACAGACACAAGAGTTTTCCATCTTCCTTCAACTGCCTGTAGGGAATCAGTGCTGTATCACCAATGAGTTATATTCAAAGTCTACTCTGAGCAAATTTCCTGGTGAGGAATTTCACCTAGCTGTACCTTGGTATAGTCTTGGTACAGGTAACCTATGCAATGCTGTCATCTAAACATCTGTCTTTTCCTGGGGAGGACAGGGAATATCTATCTTGAACTGTGAGTGTTTATGCAGCCTGTGAACACTTTGCCATTTTGTCTTCACCCTGATGCGGTGCTGAGTGAGCGCTGGTGATGAGTGCATTGCCCTCCATCGTGTTTCGGGAGAGGATCATCCCTCAGGTGCACTCACTAATGTCTCTCTGGAATTGATGACAAGCCCTGTGTGGTCGCACTTAATGAGTCAATTAGAGTATTTGAACAGGCAGCACAGTTCTGAGATGCAGGGATTGGCCCTGTCTCGTTACAATTTGGTTGAAAATAGCCTCTGATGCAAAGTAATTAATTTTCTGATTCATGTATGTGGACTACCTGACAGCTTTCTCCTGATTGCTTCTGAAATGACTTGACTTGGAGGGAGAAATGCCACTCGATAGAGTGGTGAACTGTTGTTTATCGGTTGCAGTCTCTACAGAAACATTACCTCCTTCCTCTGATTTCCTTCACTGCTTTGGTTAAAGGAGGGTTGATCAAAGGTCTGCCACAGCAATCTTTTGTCATGCAGACAGACCTTTAACTCAGTCCAAAGTGCTGGACACAATCAAATTGTGGTTAGATAACACAATTCTGAGAATATGAGATTAATCACTACAGCTTCATTGACAACAGAACAAGTCTTGGACTTGTTCTGGTTTCTTCAGTTCTTGTGCTTACCTCTAACACTAACTACTCAAATTCATGTCTTTATTTTTTAAAGGAAGGCTTATTAATTGGAAGAAAAACCCCAATCCACATTCAAGTCATAAACTATCAGTAGTGATATACCTCTTTATCTAACCTTCTTCATTTTAAAAGAGAATTCTCTCTTTCATCTTTGGAAGCAAAAATTAAAGTTAGATTACTACCTGAACAAATTTTGGAGGTTTAATCTTTAGTGACACCTCAAATCATGATGTATGGAAGATTTCTTGGCAAACTAAATTAGCCTTTCATCAAAAGAAAATCCTGTCTACAAAGCTGCACTTAAAGCATAGGATTGGTTACACGCTTTTTGTCAGCAGAGAAATACAGTCTTTTTATACCAACTACCATTATTATAATGTCCTGCAGCTGACAGGCTAGTGGACAAAAACACAAACCTTGCCACCTGACTGAATTTGTTGGTCACTGTTTTCAGTCACTTCTACCTACATAAATAAACAGCTAAATGCCCTCTTCACTGCCACTTTGATGACAATTAGATCACTGGAAAGCCACTGCTTCACTGGACTTCTTGAGGCTTATCTCTGGGTTTGCAGTTTACGAGATTTCTCAGGAGCCTGTTAAAAGCCACCAGAGCAGGGCTTTGGTTTCATCAAAGGCATCAGCCAGCCAGTACACAGGACTAGAAACAGCAGTGAGAGAGACACAGGAATCACAGAACCACAGAATAAGCTGAGTTGGAAGGGACCCACAAGGATCATCAATTTCAGCTCCCAGCCCTGCACAGCACCATCCCCAAGAATCACACCCTATGCCTGAGAGCATTGCCCAAAATCTGCTTGAGCACTGTCAGGCTGGTGCTGTGACCACTGCCCTGGGGAGCCTGTTCCAGTGCCCAGCCCCCCTCTGGGTGAAAAACATTTTCCTAATACCCAACCTAAACCTCCCCTGACACAGCTTCAGGCCGTTCCCTCGGGTTCTGTCACTGTCACCACAGAGCAGAGCTCAGTGCCTGCCCCTGCTCTTCCCCTCATGAGGAAGTTGTGACTGCAGTGAGGTCTCCCCTCAGTCTCCTCCAGGCTGGACAGACCAAGTGACCTCAGCTGCTCATCTGGCTTCCCCTCAAGGCCCTTTCCCATCCTCGTTACCCTACTTTGGACATTCTCTAAGAGTTTAACATTTTTCTTATATTGTGGCACCCAAAGCTGCCCCCAGCACTCGAGGTGAGGCCGCCCCAGCCCAGAGCAGAGCAGGACAATCCCCTCCCTTGCCCGGCTGGCGATGCTGTCCCCGTTTCCCCCCAGGACATGCCTGGCCCTCCTGGCTGCCAGGGCCCTGCTGGCTCAGATCCAACTTTCCATCAGCCAGGACCCTCAGGTCCCTTTCCCTGGCGCTGCTTTCCAGCCTCTCATTGCCCAGTCTGTCCATGCATCCAGGGTTGCACCATCCCAGGCACAGAATCCAGCACCTTCCCTTGTTGAACTTCACATGGTTGGTTTCTGCCAAGGCCTCTAATTTGTTGAGGTCTTTCTGTGGGGCCTGCTTGCCTTGGAAAGAGTCAACAGCTCCTCCCAGTTTTGTATCAACTATGAACTTGCTCAGTATCCCAGTCCTCCATCCAAGTGGTTTATGAAGATGTTGAAGAGCACAGGGCCGAGGATGGATCCCTGTGGAGCCTCCCTAGTGACAGGTCCCCAGTCTGATGTCACCCCATCCACTGTAACCCTTTGTGCCCGACCCGTGAGCCGGTTGCTCACCCATTCCATGGTGTGTTTATCCTGCTAGAGGCTGGACATTTTGTCCAGGATACTGAGAGAGACACTATCAAAAGCTTTACTGAAATCCAAAAATACTACATCAGCTGGCTTTCCTTGATCAGTTAGGTGTGTTACCTTGTCATAAAAGGAAATCAGGTTTGATAAGCAGGACTTTCTCTTCATGAAGCTGTGCTGTCTGTGTTGAACAACTGCACTGTCTTTCCAGTGTTTTTCAATACCTCCCAGAACAATCTTCTCCATAACTTTACTAGGCACTGAAGTGAGACTGACAGGCCTGTAGTTTCCAGGGTCCTCCTTCTTGCCCTTCTTGAAAATCATGAAAACATTCATCAGTGTCCAGTCAGCTGAGACCTCTATAGTTTCCCAAGACCTCTCAAAAATCAAGAGAGATTTAACAATGAAAATGGCCAGAAAAACACTTTAAACCTGATAAAAAAGAATTCAGAAATATTTTTAGTTACAATGGAGATCACCTTGTACAGGAGAAAAACATTTCTGGTTTTGCTTCTTCTTCCTCCCATTTTTCTAACTTCTGCAGTGAGGCAGTGACAAGTGGTTGTACCTATGTTACCTGTCACAGAGAGGAGGATGGCATCAAAGAGGCCTCTCATCAATTTATTTGCCTAATGGATACTGCACAAGAACTGAATTTTGGTTAATGGTTTGTGTTAGAAGAGGTAGAGCTGGATGTATTCACAGCCGGCATATGTGCTGTGACTCAGAGACAGCCGGCCCCAAGGCACTGTCCAGGGTAATGAAATGCTGTTCCCCTCCTCCTAATTAATTGTGAGAGGAAAGGTGTGCATTCAGCATCAAATTCCTTCCATAGCTCATTGCTGTTTTTCTGTGGGGGGACAAATTTTGCAGCTCCTGTGAACGGGAAAGTCCAAAGACCCGTGTTTAACAAAAACAAAATGTACTTTTCAGCAACACTGAGGCAATAGTTTCAGGCATCAAGGCTTACAGGGCTTTCTTGTCTCCAGCTCTCCTTGAAATTTAATGAATGGATACAGAGCAGAGAGCCAGAGAAATAGCTAGGAGAACCTCTGAGTCTCAGACCCAGGCCAGGGAAAAAAGAAAGGAGTTTTGCAAGAATCTGTGTGGAAATTCAGAGCACCTCAGTGACAGCTGAACTTGGAAGGTGCTTGAGCACCATCACAGGCTCTCACACTCTGATCATGGGTGGGACTGGAGGGTACTTCTTCCATTTAAGAAGAACCAGCAGATAAAGTCTGCCTGAAGGAAGCCTTGTCAAGGCAAATGAGAGTTTCACACTTGATTCAAGGTGTATTCACCTTCTTCAGTCTCACTTCTGCTCAGATTTAATTGGGAAATCCAAAGGCCAAATGAATATCATGTTTATCTAACATTAAAATGCTAATTGAAGTGGGCCTATGGTGTGTTTTAACATTTGTCCACCAAATGCTCACTGAAATATTTCTAAGCAATGAGCAACATGATTTTTAATGTTGAACAAACACATATTGATTTCCCCATCTTATATTTCAGGTTTGGTCACACATGGGTTTGAGATTCTGGCCCTAAATAATTGCCAATAAATGAAAATGTATTTCCTTTCAATGCCTTTGCTTATTTCTTTGTGAAATGACATTTGAAATGTCTTTGTCTCTTTTCTGTTCCTTTCCTAATGACACATTTATTTGATGGGAGACTAGTGGATACAAAACCAATCCCAACAAATATGACTATTAACTGCAGCTGATGTATCTATTTCTTAATCAGTAAATGTTGGGCCATTCTTTAGCTGTTTAATATATTCTCCTCTTCTCACTCTGCCTCCATCACCTTTCTGGGCGGAAAAAACCACTTTTTTGTTGTTTTTAACTTTATTTTTCAAATAAGTTACACTTATGTTTTTTTTTCTGAAAACATACCAGGTTAGCGTTTACTTAAAAATGATAGCATAAATTTTGAAAAATACAGCAAAATACACTCAGTGAGGTGATTATATTACCAGAACTCTACGGCTTTTTAGGCAGTGCAGGTTACATATGACCATGCACACAGAACTCTTCAAGCAATTCAACATGCAAGTCAAACCTGTTTCTATACTCTCTTATTCTTTTTTTTGTTTTGTTTGAAAATCATATGGATTGCCAACTAAATTTTTGTCAAGTAATACATCCAATAGTTTCATACAGCTTTGCTCTGTAAATGTTCTGTAGAAAAGGCCCGCTCTTTTGCATTAATAAAGGTTCTGTTGCAGTTCTGCTTTGCCACGGGGCAGTGCTCTCCACAAACAGCAGAGAATCAGTCCCTGACATGTGCCAGTCTGCTCCTTCATTAATCACAAGTAATCTCCCATGATAGCCGTCTATGAGGTTATAAAGAAACGAAATGAAAATTGCATTCTTCTCCCTATGGAAGCAAAGGGGGGTGGGGAGGGGAAGTTTTGCTGAAAGAGCCTGACAGTCATTCCATGAAAAATTTTGCTTTGCTGATAAACATCCCTCCACTTCATAAATGTGTATCATTTCTACTTGGCAGATGTGAGATATCAAGAGGATTGCCATCATTTAAAGCCTTTCCAGGTGTTTCCAAGGCAGATGGCCACCACTGCTGCACCTTGCATTCTTTCCTGCTGTCTCCAGGATACCAACTTGCAGAGCTGAGCAACCTTCTGCTCCATATACAGGATGTTTGTAACTTTTAGGGGTTTGGGGTTTGGTGGGGGTTTTCTGTTTGATTTTTGTTTGTTTTGTGTTTTGGTTTTGATTTCAGTTTGGGTTTGTTTTTTTTTTAAGAGGAGTGGGAGCATAAAAACTTGCAAAATAATTTCCCTTTTAAAACTTGGAGGGACTTGCCTTATCCAAAATGAACTGTTAGTAGAGTAACACTAGTACCAAAGGATTTTAAGTTTTTCACATTGTGTTTTGGTCTAGTACAAGGAAATACATCCCCTCCACCCCCAAATTTGAAATTAACTGAAGAACCTGCTCACAGCTTTGAAAAAGCCAAAATAAAATTATTTCAGGTGGATCGAATCATTTCACTTCCAAAAACCTAAAATGTGCACTGAATTGTAACTGATATTCTGTAAACCAAATTGAAAGGAAATTTCAGTTTGATCAAAATAGGTTTTTTGCTAGTGCCTTTAAGAGCAAGCCAAAACACAGCATTTCAACAACACTGGGAAAAATATAGAAGTAGTCATAGAGGAATGGATTCACTGTACTCTATTAATATGTTTGTCAGCTGAAGAAGTACAAAACATCACTAAGAAGTAAAGTTTATAATTCATATTGGTCATAAGTGTTTATTCTTGTACTGAAATCATTTTATATTTATTTCCAGAAGAGACTGCTCTGAATTACTCTTTAGATGGTACCAGATATGTAACTGCAGCCTAAACACATTTCAGTATCTGTTTTAAGAAGGATGGATTGGGATGGTGAGCTCCAGTCTAGTTCTTAATTTTTCTTTCATTTATCATCAAGTCCTGCTCATCTGATACAAGAGCACTATAGGAAAATCAATCTTTCTTACACCTTTAAAATACTTTCTTCACTGGTGCACTTACAGTTGCACCTCAGAGACAGTAACACACGTTACAGGATGCTTCTGAGACCCAGGATATTTGTTTGCATGCATAATACACTGGCTTGAATCAATACAGTTAATGATAGATCCTTGTTGACATTAGGCAACAAATTACCCCTAACTGAAGGTTTTAAACAGGTTTGTACATACATTTAATGACAGGAATGTGACAGCTTTCTTTTTGCCTGATGTCTTCATCACAGCTTCTAGTGATATTGCATCCAAGCTTATTTTTAAAAGTTGCCATTTAGTTTCAGCTTGACAACCTAATGGTGTTCACAGAACATCTCTCAGGGTTGCTGAACCAGCAGAGGCAGCACTTGATATGATATGTATGCTGAAGCTTTAGGGTGCATAATAAACATGAGGGCTTCATGCCCTGAAAAATAATCACTGGGAACACAGTGCATAAACTGCAAGCTAGAAACTGCAAGTTAGAAACATATTTTCTTTCGGGCTTTTCCCAAAAGAGGCATCAAACAATAATACAGAATATAGTGTACCTAAGTGCTTATTACTTGAACTTTAGATTTACTTTTAAGAATAAAATATTTATGCTTAGTTTCATAGTATTTTTTTTTTCTTTTCCTTCTCCCATCCACGTGATTTAATGTAGCAGACTTGATTATGGTGGAAGAAAATCCCCACTGCATTTTTCTCTTTGACAAGAATATCATTCTCTTTGTAGTGATGATTCTTTCCCTTACAGCGCTTTCAGGAAATCATGCACATGGGACACAAAATACTCTTGAAGTAGCAATGAAGTCCTTTAAAAACGCAAGCAGAAAACCGTGCAAGGTTACAGCAGGACACAAGTAATTCCCAGCCCTTGTCCTGGCCTTCGTGAAGGTGTGAATTTCATCTCTCAGGATGCTGCAGAAGAGCTGGATGTATGCAGAGGAGCTGCAGACACGCAGCCCCAACCGTGCCCTGAGCCCTCTCTGGGGAGTGATGGCTCTGCCTGAGGTACCTGCACTACCATGAATCAGAGCGTGTCTGACAGAAATAAGCCAATTTAACCAGCACCCATTCCTCCCATCAAGCCACCAACATCTGAACAGTGGCCATCTTCTCATTTTATTTCCTCATTCTCCTTACCAATATCACCTCCCCACTCCCCGATTTTTTGCAGTTCCTATACCAGAAGCTTTCCTCTCCATGACCCAGCCTGCACACCTCTGCATTCCCTGTCTGATAAATCCCCATTCCCCTCCAATAAAAGTTACCTAGTGCTTGCCTTTTCATTGCTGTCCCTTAAGAGCTTGTGTTTGGGGACAAGCATACCTTAATAACCATTCACTTACATCTACACTCAAAACCTAAATGCAGACATATTGCTTTCTAAAGGTTGTCTTTAACAACAATTTTTTACTCTATTGCTCTTACCAAAAGGTATTGTGTTTAAAGAGTGTTGAGGAAAAGAAAAAAAAATTATCTGTGGAACAGCTCTGGAGTTGACTGCTGGGAAATAAAGGCAACAAACAAGTATTAGAGGCATTGCTAGGGAGGAAAAGAGAGACCACAAACAATTTGAATAAGCTCCTGTACTATTTCTTTTGTGTTCACCAGACCATACCAACAAATGCAGTTCAATGACTAAGGGTGAATTCATTTCCTGGGCAAACTCTTGCCACCAGGATGAGCACATACATAGATTGCCTAACAACTGCAGGCACTCTCCTAACAGATGAAGCACAGAGAGGAAAACTCCTTTGCAAGCAAATAAATTTAAAAAGCCCTGAATAAAAACTAGTAAGATAAGTGTGCTGTTCACATTTGCAACAACAAACCCCCCAGTAGAGTATAAATGTGTACAGTGGACTGTGCTGTCAATGCCAGCCCTGTCCTCTGCAGCCCTGTTTCACACAGCACACCATCAGTTCTTCCACAGTGCAGCTGTGCTGGGTCTAACACAGGTGGGGAAAAACAATCTCCCCTCCCATCCCTCAGTTTGCCTGATTCATCAGGTACCCCTGGCAGAGGGTGTCCGTCAGGCATCCCAAGGCACAAAGAGTAGCCACACCTTTGTCTTCAAAGCAGAAACCGATACTGTTTAATCACTGTGCCTAGGCTTTTAAAATAAAACAGGACAGTGCTGGACCATTTTCCTGGTAATCACTCACTTTTGCCTCAGTTGACTACACAAACTGTTCCTTGGCTATTTGACTTAACGAATCCCCAAAATGTACTGTTTTACTTGAGTGTGAAGCTTTATGTACTGTCATAATTATTATGGTCTCAGTATAACTGTGTGTCCAATTAGTCACTGAAAATCTATCTACATAAATATTTGAAGAGGTGCTTCTAGTGAGCCTGAAAGGAAAGGGCCAGCCAGCTTCTCTCAGTCTGAAGCTCCTCGGAGAGGCTAATTACCAATATGTCTCACCTCAGTCAAAAGCTGGTAATGAGCTCTCCCATTTATATGTTTGTACTGGGTTCTGTGAACTACAAGATTCAAGGTTTCACCCTCGATACTAAACCTGAGACTCTTCACTTGAAAAATGAGGGAGGAGGAGAGATTGTTATTAGCTCGCGCTATGACAGGGAATCAAACACAGAAGAAACACAGCTGAAGTTCTAACAGGGTAATGATGATATTAGCAAAGGAAAAGAACAGTTTGTTTGGGGTTTTTTTAATTAATAAAACAATAACTTTATCTCCTCCCTGAGAAAAATAAATACATTTAAAGGTGAAAAATTAAACCCACCCTTAAAAGTTCAGTCATGGAGAGACATTGCATAATAGGTGCCAAAATACACTGTCCCTTGTGTGACAAACAAGTTACCTAAAAAGGAGAGGGACATTTTCAATTATTTTCATTCTCAATAACCATCAGTTATGCATCATCACCTTTCATAAAAATTTGTCACTGTTATCCATTTTGGATGTGGCAAATAAATAATGCCACTTGCATGTTACCTTAGCCTGGTTGAGGTAAGAGAAATTTCAGTGTCACTGGGTAGCAACAAGTTACCTGCTACCCAAGACATCCACAAACCAACATGGGATGCCTGAAGTGTTCTGGTTCCTCAGCACATTCTCCGGAGTATTCAAAAGTGGCACAGTCAATTCCTTTAGAAGTGGCATGGCTGGAGGAGAGATCATTTTATAATAGTCAGGAGGAGACGAAGGAGGAGAGGGACCTTCCAATTGCAGATGGTAACAAAGAAGTCCTTCCAGCATGCAGTGAGTGAGGTGTTGGGGAGCATCCTGGAAACAACCTGCTCCAAGGAGCATGGCCAGCACATCTCTCCAGTCTTTTCTGTTGATCTTCGTGCCAGGAACAGCACACAAGATGAAAAGGAGGCAATGATGTCATTTGATGGCCACTTACAAAACAATAACATGAGGAATGGCTGTCAAAACATGGAAAATTGTGTGTGTGCAACACCAAAGTATTTGTGAGATGGTTGCAGAGGGGATTGTAAGACATGTAATGAAGAAACAAGAGCAAAAAATGCTGCTTGATGTTACCAGTGAAAATTGTTATTAGTTCAGGACTGTAAACTGAGCTACTCTTTACACCTGTAGCCCGTATATTGATACACCTCAGATGAGCTTCGTGGTCTTATTAGCAGATGGCAGGACAAAAAGGAACTCTGCATTTTCAAATCACAGCCTCTGACTGACTGGAAACTGAAGCTGGAAAAGCAGAATAGCTGCGACCTGCAATGTTTTGGGTGGTTAAATGCTCCCACAGAGCTGAGAGGAAAACTGCTGAATTCTCACACTTTTTATTTTGACCTTTATGAAACAGCCACACTGTGATCAAAGGCAATCTCCTATCTTCTCACCCCAACAGTCAGAGCAGCTTTATTTGCTCAAGAGAATATATTTACATGCCAGTATAGAGCATTTGACAACAGCTGAACTAACACATGCAGCAAAGTTTGGCAGCTGAAGGGCAAATAACTGATTAGCAAAGATGAATGGAAAAGTTTTATTTTTTGTTTTTGTGTTGTTACCAAACAATGCCAGCTGCTCATGACAATACCGTTTATGAAATTGGAGATTTTTCTCTACTAATTCAAATTTTTGTGTGTATTGTTTTTAAATGGGAAAGTTGGACAGGACACAATCAAAACAACCTTTTGTGTTAAAAAGGAGAAAATTAAGCTCCAAATAATTTCCAGTGGCAGCTCACAAAAAGCTGATATTTCGGTTCTATCACAATATTAAAAAATATATGAAAGGTGTAAATAAAACAAAATTCACTTAAGCTTATGAAGTATAGACAGTAAAAATATTTTTCTTCTGTGATTTATTCTTCATTATCAAAAGTAAAAAGTATAATTAATCTATCATGCTAGAAGGTGCATGCAATAAAGCTTTTTGAAAGCCTAGAAAAGTGCTTTATAGCTTGTATGTTTCCATGGTAACACAAAAATGCTACCAGACAGGTATCCAAGGCTCTCTCAAAAATACTTTTAGCAGGACTTTAAACTTCTAGAAGGAGTACAAAATAGGTTATAACGCTGTCAGAAATTTCCCTTCTCTCCTCTGTCAGACCACATGTATCGGCCTTTAGTACAGAGAGCATGTGAAGGGGAAGTGGCTGGTTTTTAAGGGCAGCACGGGCCCAGCACTCAAACCAGCAGTAGTTTGGATCCTCCAGAGATTTCCCAGCAAGGAACACTGGAGCAGGCTTAAGGTGCAGAATCTTCTTGAACATTAAGGGTACTTGCCCTTGGTTTGAAAAAAATTTGTTCAATGCACAAACAAATATTGACAGAGCCATAAGACCACTAGAAATTAAATCCTATTTACTTCTATAGCTGCAAATACCTTCAATAGAAAGGGCAACAGTTTTATTTCAAGATATTCAGAACACATTTTGAAACACCTTGAAAGTTTTAATAAACTAAGTCCCTGGCCATGCAAGGAAAAGGAATTTATTTGAGTGGTACCTTAGATGCAATGTTACAGGCAGCAGAGCTTGTTAAAACATAAAAGTTTTTGCTTGAAAGGGAGTTCTGATGAAATATCCTTTTATCTTCAAATCAAAAGTAAATAGGTAAAAAAAAAAAGAGAGAAGTCGTAGCTTTCCAAGAACACTGTCATTACAAGTGGGGAGTTCAGGCAAATTAAGGTACTTATTAGAACAACAGCATTAAGAAATCTGAGTTCCCTAGGTAGGTTTGATAATTAACTTTTGTGACAATAGTCTAAAACAAGCCTTCTCTTCTCATGTGTCATTAGATTTTGTTGAGCTGACATTTTCTAGTGAAATACCATTCTTTCAGAGTTTTCAGTTGGTGCTCTGAAATAGCTCTGTCAGACCCTGTACATGTTGGCTTAAAAAGCAAAGCCTGCAGCGCTGAGCTTTTGTTCAACTCTCTTTCCTGTGAAGCAGCTGCTGAATTTTCTCTCTTATTAACACTGCTGTCTGTGCAGGGGAAGTTAAAGGATTTCACAGTGCCTCCTTTAGCATAACTCATACGCCATTCCTATTTTGGGGTGGGGGTGTCCTTTTCTTAAAAGGCTGCAATGTCCCTGTTAGACAAAGAGCCACTGTGGAATTTCATGAGGCACTTCACAGCACTTCACTCCAGGTGCTGACTGTACCTGGGTGCTCCAGTCACTAGTGACAGAGGAAGAGACCGTCCAGAGGGTGGCTCAGAGCCAGACCCTACTGCAAGCACTTGCCCTTGGTTGCTCTCCACTCACGGCAATGGGAATCAAGGGGAACAAGACAAGCCACATTATCTGACTTTTTCGGTACCAAAATTTGGGTAGTGTGAACGTTAGAGCTGTAAAAACAGTAGTTAAAGGGCAATTACTCAATCCAAATGACCCTGGAGCTCCACACTTAGACTTTAGGACCATCTTGTGGAAATCCAGGCTTTGTTCAGGATAATTTTTAGGATGGGATGTAAGAGAGACTAAACAAGTTTTCGATGTGTTCTTTATATAAACAAGCTTTTCCCTTTCCCCCTTTGTTAGGAACAGAACAGTATTTTGTCCTTCAAAATACTCCTCTACTTCTTCCTTCCCTGTCCTGATGGCTAATTCCTGCTGGTAAGAAATTCTTCTCCCTTGTCTCATAGTGTCAGAACCACTCCTGGCTACTTAGTAGAGCTTCATTGTTGAGATCATTGGGGTACAAGTTTCTGGTAGAATGCTTGGCACAGTAAAGTGTGCCAGCATATTTCCACAGGAATAAAATACCTGAATGGTTTTGGGATAGATTACAGAGTTTTTGGGACACTAGTCAGACTGAAATAAATGAGTAAGGAAAAAACAACTTCAAGCTTCCTTTTGGTCTCCTTTTGACTTTACATCAGTTTCTCCATTCTTTTCAAACACCAGATTTTCAAGACAAGTTAAATGAGAAGCATTTTCATACTGCCTCTACAATTGCCTCACAAATCACGGCCTTAGATTTCTACTTCCTTGAATAGAATTATAACTTGGGTGAAAATTGCTCTTAGGGTCACTTTAATAAGGCTTCTATTGAGTGTCAGTTCGTCCGGAGAGATACCAAGGCACAAAACCATTTCAAGCAGAGGAGTAGCTCATGTCTCAGACCAGAGGCTCAGAGTTTTCTCAACATAACCAAGTCAAACACAGTGCCAGAAATATCTTGGGAATGCTCTTTCCTGCTTGTTGGCTCATCCCTTCGCACCCACTGACAGTGAACCAGGTTTTCCTTCAGTGGATGCTCCAGCAGCACTCCTTTAACCAGCAGCAAAGCCAGCTCAGGTGTTCCTGCCTTCCCCATGTGCCTCTGCTGCAGCTGCTCACTTCTACCTGTGCCCCAGAGTTTCTCTCTGCTGTGCTTGCACAAGAGGGTTCTGCTGCTGGGAAGAACACCCTGAGCTACACTCCCAGAATCACAGCAAAAAGCAGTGCCAGCCAGTGTGTTTGGTCTGGCAGTATGCAAAGTTTGCCTTCACCGAGCATTCTTCTTCCAATTATCTGTGAAAAAGGACAGATTTCGGAATTTTTTAGGTTAAACCTCGCTGTGCATTAGGTAACATTTACAGTGCAAATTAATTTTATGTAACACAAACAAGAAAAACAATCAAAGCCGGTCATTAGCTCTGTTTAGAAGTTATTTCTACAGGCAAACAAATTTGGAGATGAAAAAATCTAGAGGATGACACTCCAAAGCCTGCTTCCTGGATTGGGGGGAAGGTGTTTCAGATGGCTAATGAACTTGCAATTCTTAGGAGATGCTGTGCCATTTGAGGATTTAAGTATTATAAAGAGTTGGGCTGATACATTCAAAGCTACATTTAGGACCCAAATGTTCAGTTCTCACCAAGAGGAAAGAGCGAAGTAGTAACACTTTGCATAAATATTGCAGCAAAAGCAAAGAGTCCTGTGAACGAGGTGAGCAGGGCAGGGGTGAGCAACAGAATATGCTTGACAATAAAAGTGACAATAATAATATTGGTATAGTTTGCCAGAGATAATTTGCTAGAAAGTGCCAACATTCGATGCAACAAACACAGCAGAAACAAAGATTCCTTATGAAGAGGCTGCACAACCATTCTTAACTGGATTCACCTTTGGCTTGACTTGCAAGAGCAGAATTTGCTTGGTTATCATTTAAAATTTGGAATTCAGCTATATGTTGGGTTGCTTAAACATTTATGACACACTTCTTCAGGTGGTAAGGCCTGAAATAGACTTGCATGAGGCCTGAATTATTAAACACTGAAGAAATGTTCCTGTATAATAAATAAGTGTTTTCATAAAGTGACAGGTATTTTAATCATGCTTATTCATTAGAAATATCCTGGAATCATTGAATGGTTTGGACTGGAGGGTTCTTTAAAGGTAATCTAGTTCCAGTCCCCTGCAGGGACACCTTCCACAGGACCAGGTTGCTCAGTGTTCCATCCGACCTTTTTATTTGTTTTCCAATTTATACACAGATCAGGACTCAATGTAAGTCACGATTGTTCCCTGATTTTTTTTTTTTTGTCTGCTGTAAACAAGAGTAGGTCCAAGTCCTTCCTCCAGGATTGCTCCCTGCCCTCGGGGGTCTCTGCCGAGCCGGGAGAGCCGTCGCCCCGCGCTGCCGCTGCCTCAGCCTCACGTTACCCCCGTAGAAATGCTCGGTGCCTTTTCCATGAAACACACGCAGGTCTTGGCTGCAGAAGCTCGCCTTGGCCACGGGATGGGGCTCTCCACACACAAGTGACATCCCCTCCGCACACAAGGGACGTCCCAAAGCCGCCGTGCCCACGGAGCGCTCTCCAGGCAGGGGCTGCCGGGGGTGCCTCGGGGACGGCGGTGCGATCCAGGTCTGCAAGAGGCAAAAACAGTGCAGGGAGAGAGCTGCTCGCCTTTAATCCTTCAAAATACGGCTCATTTGTTACAGTTTGTGTTAGCCACAGAGAAAGGAACGGGGTGATAACACTGAAAGTATGTATTACATGTGTTCGTGGCCCAGAGCAACACCTCACACCTACTAATATTTAGGAGCTCACCAAGAGGTCTCAACGGGCAGAACCATAAATAGCTCAGAAGCAGGGATGTTGTAATTCTGCTCCTTCACCTTCTTCATTTTAAAAATTTTTTCTTTCTTTCTTTTTAAATATGTATCACAGAATCCCAGAATATGCCGAGTTGGAAGGGACCCACAAGGATCATCAAGTTCAACTCCCAGCCCTGCACAGAATATCCCCAAGAGTCACGCCATGTGCCTGAGAGCATTGTCCCAACATTTGAACTCTGTCAGACTGGTGCTGTGACCACTGCCCTGGGGAGCTTGTGCCAGTGCCCAACCACCCTCTGGGGGAAGAACCTTTTCCTAATATCCAACCTAAACCTGCCCTGACACAACTTCAGGCCATTCCCTTGGATCCTGTCAATTTGTATAGCTCATAAAACCATAAAAATCGAGACCCATATGGCTTTTATTTTACCTCTGGAAGTAGGGAAATACACTTATTCCCATTTTACACTTGCTGAACAGACACACAAAGGGAGTCTCTTGGTAAAGGTCACAGAGGAAGTTCATAACAGAAAAGCAAACAGTGTGAGCCTGCCAGGCATTGACCCCGTGTTTGCACCACTGAAACACCCTTTTTCCTAATGGTCTTCTCAGTATTCATCCCTCTTTGCCCCTGCTGTTCGATACCACTCATATTCACTGTTTATTAAAAATAAATAAGTTGCAGTTTCAGTTTGACCATCTAATGCTGCATGTGGGATAACTCAAAGCTGCAAATGCTCCAAATGTGCTGCTCAATGCACTGATCAGGCTGAGCCTGTGAGAGGAATGAACACACGAGGGAGCTGCATGGCCTGTGATGGTTTCTGACTTTAAAGGAGCAAACACAAAGGCAGCAGAAATAATTCCTCTCTGATACACATTTTACCTGTGGCATTTCTATTTCTTCTACTTTTGCTATGAACTAATATGGAGGAGTTTATTTCAGTTGTTTTCTGATGAGGTTAGGGATCTGTGGTTCCATATCCACTCCACCCCAATCAATTACTATTTTTAGATGGTTGTTCTTCAGCCTCAGTCTCCACTCATTTTTCCTTGTTCAGCCTTGTCCATTTTCTGATACAGCAAGTTTAACTCTATTAGATAGGATGCCACACACTCATTCCTTTTTATATTGCTAAAATTTCACTTCTATCTGTTGTCATCTCTGAATCTTCTTGCTTTCTCAAGAGTCTACCATAAACTGCTGCCATTTTGGAAAAAAAAAAAAAGTCAAAAGAAATCTGTCATAGTTTAACCCCAGCCAACAGCCAAATACCATGAAGATACTCGCTCACTATCCTCCACCTCCAGCAGTGGGATGGGGAGGAGAATCAGAAAAAAAAAGGTAAAATTCATGGGTGGAGATAAGAACAGTTTAAGACTTGAAGCAAAGTAAAATACAATAGATCTAATAATACAAAAAAAGTAATAATATTAATAACTCTAATGGAAGATAAGAGAGATAAATAAAACCCAAGAGAAACAAGTGATGCACAATACATTTGCTCAGCACACACAATGATCCATGCCCAGCCTGTCCCCAAGTAGTCAGCCCCTGATGGCCAACTCCCCCCAGTTCATGTACTGGGCATGATGTTCCGTGGTGTGGAATGTCCCTTTGGACAGTTCAGGTCACCTGTCCTGGCTGTGCTCCCTGACAGCTTCACGTACCTGGCAGAGCACGAGACACTTGAGAAGTCCTTGGCTTAGGGTAAGCACTGCTCAGCAACAGCTGAAACATCACTGGGTTATCAACATTATTCTCATAGTGAATACAAAACACAGCACAGTATCAGACATCAAGAAGAAAACTAGCTCTATCTCAGCCAAGACCAGCACAAGATCTCATTTCACTCAATCTAGAAATTAAATTTAGTTCCTGAAAACTTAGCTAATTAAAAACTGGAGGCAAATGGAAGACACGTGCATATAAGCTTTTTCCCAGCTCTATCAGCAGAGTTGATTTTATCTTGTGACTGCTCAGTAGACTTCTGTTTTCCCATTCTGCACCCTCAAAATGCACAATTCCCCTCACCAGCAGTGTTGTCTTCCCTTCTAAACTGTCCTTTCCATACACAAACTTCCTATGACAGACCTATGTACCAGAAGAAACCTGTATACATTGGGGCTGGAAACATAAAATCTCACAAATCACATATTCCTAGTAATCAGCAGCCTAAGGTTAACCTGTCAGGACAAAAATATTTCCTGAGATAAAAACCCAAGAGTCAAGGGTAATGACTGCTGTTGGAGAGCCAAGACCCACTGTCACAGCCGGGAATCAGAATGGTTTGGGTTGGAAGGGATCTCAAAGATCATCTAGTCCCAGTCCTCCTGTCATGGGCAGTGTACTAGCTTGAAAGGAAACCAGTGAGAGACTAGAAGTCAGAACTACAATTTAATAGGAAAATTAAAAATAAACACAATAGAACAGAAACACTGACAGAGTCAGGATACAACCTGACACCCTGTCGGGCAGGGTGGTGGCAGCAGTCCGATTAAGTGGTAGCTGCAGTCCTCTTGGGGTGATGGATGTGGTTCTGTTGAAGTGGTGATCCTGTAGAAGGGTCTGGTGCTCCTCTGGAGGTCCAGTGATGGTTGTGTAGCTCTTGTCCTCTGGGAGCCCAGTTAGGTAAGGGCTGACTGTGGTGTTCCAGACCTCAGATTATATCCAGGTGGGAATGCTGGGTTCCTCCCCCTGGGCAGAGCATCTCACAATGNGAAGACAGGCAAGGACACCAGGTATTTCTTTAGAAAAGAAAAGAAAAAAAAAAAAAAAACCAAGCTAGAAAAAGTTTCAGCTTTCAAAATTGGTTTAGGTTTACTTATACCTTCAGTAATTCAGCTTCAACAACCACAACATACTTGCTTTGGGAAAATACCAGCATTCCAACTAATGGAAACGGACTGCCCAAAATCCAAGGGAAGCCTGGGGCATCCACAGCCACACTGTGGCCGAGCTGACAGAACTCCAAGTTGCCTGTGGGCAAATACAAGGACTGGGTCTTCCGGGAAGCCTGGGAAAATGCTTGGTAGGTGTTCTGCAGGGAGCCAACAGTGCTGATGAGCAGCATACCTTCACCAATTGAGCCCTTGAAATAGTGAGGAGTCACCAACCACTGTTAAGCACTCCCTTCCCAGTTCCTGAGCGTTGTGAAAATTTATTTTGTGGTCAGAGACCCGTTGCTTTAGGCAGTGGTTAGTATGATTCCTTAAAATATAATCCCTTCCAAAAACTCTCAGCTTCTTCATGAAGAAACCTAGTTTTTTCCTGGTCTGCTTAAATTCTTTTTGGAAGCCTTATACAGAATCTTGCTGTGGCTTGAAACGGATTTTTGATGTTCAAACTGACCTTATGAACGGTCAGTGTATAGGCAGTGTTTGTACCATCCTTTCCTCAACAAGGACACCTGACAATAATTCACCATTAGTTAAACAGTTGCCCTTTGGTCTGAACTTACTGCTTTTGTGTCTAGCATAAGTTAATTACTCACTAATTTCTCTTCTAATCCCCAGTGGGTCCAAGCTGGTTAAAATTTTCAGAATTACAGAAGTCTTTGATACAGTGCAAACTGTTTGAAACTGCTGGATCATAGGCAATATGAAATAAGCTGCACAAAACCTACTTCTGGTCAATGCAATATTCTAATTAACCCATTTACAAGGAGTTCCTTCTTTAGGTCTTGTTTGGGTTTTATTTTTCCTCTCAGAAGTGCTGCATACTACTGATACATTTACAGTCTGGTACTTGGCCAGATTTATTCTCCCTTTCTTAAAAGTATCTACCACATTTGTTGTTTTTCAGCAGTACAGCACCACTCTGACTTGGATTTGCTGAAAGCTCTCGTGCCAGCTCCTCCAGCTTTCTGTGGTAGAGGTTCCCTGACACATCCCTACTAAATGCAACGCATGGACCTGGGAATTTTGCTTCTTTTCAAGCTGATCATTTTTGTTTCCACATCCACCTTTTAGCTAGCTGTCCTACCTTATCAAAACATCCTTTGAAAACCAAGGCAATATTTGTGCTTGTTTATAGAAAATAGTAACTGGGCTCAATTAGAGACTGTCTTTACTGAATACAACATTTCCCTCCTTCACTGTTAAAAAGTTACAGCATTCCAGGCCTGTTATGACTTCTTTTCTTTACATTGGCAAGAGAAAGGTGAAAAGTTCCTTGTAAAAGGGAATATTGGATTTCTGAAGCTTTTGGTTAGTGTTGCCTGGCTATAAGTATAAATAAATGCTCACACAATATCCACTGAAAAATAGTTGGATCAAGTGGCTTGTTCAGCCACATCAAAACTCCGCCATGACTTGTGTCAGCAGATCACGTACACTGCTCGATGGAGCAGGATTTGACATCTGAAAGGTGCATTTTTAGTGGCAGAGTGTTTGGAATAGTTCAATTACGAACAGTACTTTTCAAGGATACAGCCACTCAGTGTAATGATTTCATCTGTTTCCTTGGGGGAATTATGTGCTGAATCTACACAGAGCATCTGATTGCATTTACCACCTGCAGGTGTTTTTAAAGTCTTTTCCTGGGTTTAGGAACTTTAGAGCTTCACACATCCAGTGGGTCTGATTATGGGTTTTAGAGTGGGTAGCAAATTATTTCTCATTTATAGGTATCACTTCACCAAAGTCTATTGATGTATCAGCTGGCATATCGATTTTGTACTTAGTTTACTACAAATGTAAACAGAGAAATATATTTATACTGTGGATACATTATTATAACAGAATGATGAGTTTCTCAATGAGCCCAAATCTACTTTTTCAACAGAGTCTGTGGAACCAGCTGTATGGTAATAAACCTCTCAGCAGAATGTTTTGGGCTTTCTAAGAATTCCATAGCACATTTTGAAAGAGGTTTATTTGCACTTGTGCATCATGTCTGCTCCCATTTAAGTGAAGGAAGCTCTTTCTTTGGTACTACAAGATACATTTCCATCTGTTACTGTACACTCAAGCCATTATATATTATGCAGTTGAGAAGTACAGTTCCATTCTAACATTTTACACTTTTACATTAGGCTATGGTCTTTGAGCACAAGTATTGCCTCAGTATTAAGATCTGTGACTTAACTTGTTTACTTAGATCTCTGATTAAAGAACAAATATTATGAGCACAACAAACTCTAAGAGACTTATTTTAATAATCATTAGGATGTCTTGTGTGCCTACAAACTAAGACAAATACTTTAAACCACTGATTAAATCCCTGCAGGTGTTGTAGTTGAAACTTATTTGTGGACTTCTGCAGAGCCTGTAGAACCAGCTGAACAGGCCTTCACAAGAAAAATCTTCAGTTTTAAACACTATCCTTCGTTTATTTTGACTCCTTCCAGACAGTATCCTTATGATTGGTCAGACCGTAAACATGCAACCACAAAGCAGCACAGAAACATCTAGAAACTCTGAGCACTACAGAACCTCTCCAGATCATGAGTCTGGCAATATGTTTTAGACCCTCTCAGGAACTTTAAGTACTGTAATCCTCCAAAGACAGAACAGGTCTCTTGTAAAGGATGGAATTTAAGTTAGGGCTCTTTTAGCAGAAATGCTTATAAACTTGAGCATTATGAAACAGCACAGGAAAAGAATTGTGATGAGCAGTCTATATCCCCTTTAAGCCGTTCACTGTAAGACAAGCACTAAAATAGCTGTGACTGTGGGTCACTCTGCTACTAAGCAAAGAATTTAATTCTTGATTTGCTAGATTCTGCTAATATGAATTCTCAAATTACCAAATCAGCTTTATTCCAATTTTCTAACAAGAGCAATATTGACAGAACACTGCCCATCAGACTTTCAAAATGTCTCTCATGCACAGCAGTGTACTGGGTACTTCACAAATTATCAACTTCAATTATCAAAGTCTCCTTTAACTGTGCTTTTATAATGGATCACCTCACATAGCATATTTTATTATTGATTGCATTACATTTGAAGATGTTTATGTATTTCAATTAATTTTTTCTTCTTATTCAGGAGCCTGGCAAAGTGTGGAAGTGAGAAAAGTGGGCTTATGTGTCTCTCCTTGCTCTGTAACAGACAGAGCCACAGGAAACCTGTGCCTTGATATCCTTGACATCCACCTACTCATACAAACTTCCAGTCAACCAGTCTGGATTCAGTAAATCCCTATGCAAGTGTGCAACCAGCTGTTCTGACACTGGGAGAGAAAAACCCACTCCGAAATATGAGTGGGAATGAGAGCAGGATCCTGCCTGGGATTTTCCACATACTCTGTCACCTTTTCCCTCCCATGTCTGCTCTCTCTCTCAGCTCTGTGTCATCTCTAAGGCTTCCCTTCCTAGATGGGACTATTAAAAAAATCAGAGAAATTGGTTCTAGCTCCCTCTGCAAGTTCCTCTCTAATTCTTGTTAATTGTATTAGTGTGTTACCTGGATGTGGTTTGTTTTACTGAAAGCAAAGGTGAGCAGATTCTGCATGGAGGTTTGATATCTGCTACACCAACAAGCCAACTGCTTTAACTACTTCATGGCTACATTGATTTTTTCATTTTCACAGGACATAGCTCAGAGGGTGAGCCAGTCCAGCAGCTGGACCTCAGCTTGGCTCCAACTCCTTTTTTCAGTGGCACCTCCAAGCATGAAGGAGCAGGTCATGTGCCTGTGAAACAGAAGTGTCCCAAGCCCCATGCACCCAGCCATGGGCACAGCTGGAGCCTCGCAGCTTTCGTTGTCTTTTCCAAGGCAGAGTTTAGAACCTGGTCTTGACAGCCTGACACAGCTTTTGAGATATACTGCCGAGATATAGACATCTGCACCTGATTTTAACCCAAAAAAAGCGGTCTAGAATGACAATGGAGGGAAAGACGACCCTTTAGGACATGATTTGTGTTTTCTAAAGGATGTGGGAGCTGCTGAGTGAACACACAGCTAAGGATGAACTGTGCTCAGATGCAGACAAAGCACTGTAACTGTCTAAAGTTACTGAAGACCAGTCCTTTATCATTTCTTGAACTTTTATGAAAATCAGGGGGCTAAACAGAGGAGACACACCCAAGCTGACTTTCCCACAGGTAGAAAAGCAGGAGCATAAAGTCAGCAGTCATTGACTGAAGAGTTGAAAGCCAGGGTTATGGCCAGGGTTTACTGCTACTTGTGCTACACAGTTTTTTTGAGTGTACATTTACAGAGACTGGCCTCAGTCTCAGCAGGTAAACTTACTTCTTTATTTTTTTTTTAAGTCATATTGGGAATATAATACACTAATTATACGTCTTCCCTCAAATTATTTTCAGTAGCACTCAGACCTTTAACCATGATCTATAAGATTTACTGGACCATGAAATGCTTTCTGCTTACTGAGCTGTGTCAGGCTATGTTTATTTTATATTTCCCAAGAGGGGCTATAGTGGGCTATTATCTCCTTCCGTAGCAGTAGACAATTTGTCCAGGTTCTACAGTCCAATAGCTATGACCACATAAGTTAAGTAGTTGCAGAACCAAGTTAACTATTGAAATGCAGCTTGTGTTGTGCCATAAAGACATTAGACAGCTAATGGCTTAGAATCTTGGTTCTTTATTTCCACACAATATATTCCATATATCTAAAATTCTTATTCTTGCCATGACCTAGCTTGGTGCATGGAACCAGTCTATATGTGATTCATAAAACACATCAATGTGTCTATTAAATAAGCAAGATATTTTAAAAATATTTTATTCCTCCCCATGCAAAATAATCACACGTATCTATCCTGCATGTAATAGAGACTGATTTAGAAAGCTTAATAACACTGTATTTGGACAACATATTGCTATTAAACGGATATAGCCAAGTTATTCAAAGTTCTTGCCAACCCACTCTGTATTCAAAATTCATCATTCTTCATGCAACTTTACATTTCTATAAGTAACAATTTTTAGTCCAAGTTTCCTCCCAAACTGAAATTATCTTAGATCTCACTCCAAGATCTTGTTTTATCTGCTCACACATATTTGTGTTTTCCTCTTAAGTGAGTTGTAATAAACAGATTTTTTCAAACTGAAAGGTGAAGTTGGTGCAAGAGGTTAAACTGGTTCCTAGAATTTGCACAGCCCAGCTTTTTCAAGAACACAGCAAGGCTTAAAGGTAAAGGAAGAATGCCGTGTGTTCAACAAAACTTGAAGTCAAATATTTAACTAAGGATAGTGAAAAAAGTTTACAAGCAAAGAAAGGTACCTATAAAAGCACTTTCACCTCAATTTAGCAGTACATTTTTTGTACTCTTGCCTGTGAGAAGCCATCAGAGAAAGAAAGACTCGGATTACACAGCTTGACCTCTTTCTGGATGTATCCTCAGTTTTACAGGTCTTTTCTTTACCCTGAATTATTCAAATATCTGTATGTTTAAAAACTAAATTACAAATACAAAGGCCTCTGCAGTCCCCCAACAGCTTAAACTGCAATTTCTGTCCTTCCTATTATACTTATTCTGCTGGATAAATATAACATGCAGGCTATTGCCAACATTATGAATTATTTGGGTGTCTCCAGAGTTTAAGTCCAAACTTTTTCCTCTCTGCACATACCCTTCATTTTCATTCCCAACACGTCCTTCAGAGATACGATTCCTTCAGAGATATGATCACATGCATGTATTGTGAAGCTCAGCATCTTCAGTACATTATCAGTTTTCTTCAATAGTTACACATGACAATACACGATGAACTTTGTGAATTGCATTTTCTTCAGTCCCATTTCCAAATATGCACTGAAATTTTTAGGAGTTTGTTGTCAGACACAGTGAAGGGTGTAGAATTTTGGGGTTTTCACCCGTTGCTGGTCAGGACGGTCGGGACTGCTAATGACGAGAGATCTCTGTGGAATGGACTTGAAGCATGAGGTTTATTTCAAAGGGCGTGGGTGTTGTGGCCCTGCTAGGAGCTGCTATTGCAGCTCACAGCAGGGCAAGGGAGACTGTGGATGTGAGTGAGAGAGAGTGGAGTGCATGCAGGTAAGAAATACAATAGTGAGTGTGTGGATGAGGGTAAGAGTACAAGAGAGAGTGGAAGAGGGGCAAGAAGCAGGAGAGAGGTGGAGAAGAAGAGAGAGAAGTGAGAGAAGTGAGAAAGAAGAGAGAAGTGACTACGTTTCTCAATTACAATGCTATAAATCATCTTCTGTCTTGAATATTCTGATTTTCATTAACCAATCTAATACAAGATACAAATCCTATAGCATTTACATACAGCCTATAAGAAC
>VXBT01003636.1:487698-506606 GCA_013400235.1 Oriolus oriolus
TAAGGCTTGGTATCTCAAAGCTGGCTTTCATTTCAATCTCGCTTACAGTTTCTATATTCTCAGCATCTTTTGCCAGGCAGTCATATTTATAAGGTTTTCCTACTTCATCTATCCCGACAGAAGGGAATTAGCTTTTCTGAGATATTTGTTACTCAAACACTTAAGTTGTTTTTCCCCAACTGTTTTTTGTGAAGACTTTTTCAGAGTCCTCCTGAACTGTTTGACTGAAATGAAATTATTTTTCCTCTAGATCACACAAAATAGATAGAAGATGTAATATATTGCAACACCTTGGAAAATAAATTGAATTTCATTCTTTTCACCCCCTGTTTCTCCTTGTAATCTCATCACAGCCAACCATAATAGTAAAATTTTATTTCGTGGGGAATTAAACATGATCTGTTTTACACAAAGAACAATCTGGGCTGAAGAACTTGCCAGCATTACCTGAATTCTGGAGTGGCTGAGTTTCTGTGATGATTCAAGTAGTAGTATGGAACTATTACTTTAAATGTCCAATGGATTAAAGTGCTTGTTTCACTGACATCTAAAGCTGTGATAGTCAGACCAGATGCTTTAAAGTGGTCCCAAACTCTGTTGTACAATTAGAAGGGATAAGCAAACCCGTTAAGGAGAGACCTAAATAAAGCCTTCACGGAAATTTAAAAAATAAACCATGTCTCTTTTTTTTCCTTTAGGTTATAGAATTTCTGAAATTATCTTGTCAATATTCATCATTTTGTGTCTGAATGACAGTAGGCAATCATATAGTCATTGTACAGTATATCACAACAATTCATTTTATCACTAAGAAAAAAGTACCAATAAACACAAGTGAAAAATCTACAAGCAACACATTATTGTAATTCATGTGTTTATAACCTTGTGCAGCCTAGGAAATCAGTTCACATCTTTTATCATGAAAATTATCTTCTAATAGTGTTGGATAAGAAAGATCATATATGATGGTGAATTCACACCTCAGAATGAAAACCGGTAACTACCCCTTCTCCCTCAGATTCTTGCTTCAGAGCTTGTAGGTCACCCTAAAAGGTTTCCAAAAATCAAAAAATGTAGGGAAAATTTAACAGCACTATTTGTATATTTAAAATTTAGCAATCTCATCAAGATCTTTGATGGAGTAAAACCAATCTGTAGTCCACTTGAAACATGAATGATCAGATACCCAGCAACTCATCTTCCAACTGGTTCACATTCAGCTGGTCATCTCCTGATATTTCAACCAGCTACAAAAGGCTCTGCCCAGAAAAATGTCAACATGTAAAAAAAAAATTCTATTATTTGCCAATTTCAGTAATAGCACAGTTCCAACACCTCTTACTAGAATTTGGTATGACAGGTTTCCAAACTCAGAAGTATCAAAGATAAGGCAGAGAGTTAGGAAAAGATAAGCAGAAGAGTTGAGTGAGTTGCAGGCACATACTGTACATCTCCAACTCATAATTCTGCTTCTATTTTGTCATCATTAGAGACCATTGACCTATATGATTCACTGAATAAAAATAAAAATCCTCTGAGCCTGGCTACTTCCCTGTCTTACTGAGGTGATCTCCCGCTGCAGTCACTTTCTTAAGAAAAGATGGTAATGATGTCTGTCTTGTGCCCTCTCTCCTTTTTAACTACACCCTCACTATATCTATAAAAATGTAGCACCTCTGCAACTTGTGCTGTCAGGTCAAACATTTGGCAAATTTGTCAGTGGTTGCAAACTGGGGAAGAAAAGGAAGCAAAGAGGACGACTGGAGACCAGCAGTGTAAATGCCCATCTCTGTTTTCCTTTAGGAGATGGACTAGAAGTATCAGGGGAGAAGTTACAAACAGATGTAGTCAAAGAAGAACCAATTTATCCAATAGCCCTTAATATTAGTAAAAAACATCGATTTTATGACTGTGCTGAAAGATCCTCATCTGTACTGAACTTGCTTTGGAAGTAGAGAGACTTTCTGTGTTTTTTCCCTGTGACATATAATAGCCTCAAGAAAATGAAAAAGAGTGGGGAATTTCTATTTCTTTCTGTTCTCCAGAGAGTTCAGTGAGCCCCTAAAACACCTCATAAAACAAATGCCCCCACCTTCCCCCCCACAAAAAAAATCACCAGGCCAAAGAAAGCACATGACCCAAAACACAGAACTGCAACATCCATAATAGACGAGTTCTCCCATGCTCATCGTCCTGATATAAGGTGGGATTTCTCTTGTATTTTCAGTCTGCATTTTAGCTTTTCTTTTTAAGAGATATTTTAATGAAAAACTCCTTTGAAATTAGTCTCATTTGTATGCTTTGGCAACTGAACAAAGTAGCTGAAATCAAAGAATACAAGACAATCTCCAACTCAGCTTTCCAGAGAATGTTGTTAATAACCTATCAAGTATTTCACTGAAAATAAAATAGATACACATAATAAATAGTAGGCCTGGGGCCAGATTTTGCACGTCTTGGTTTAAATTCTTTTCATAGCCGTATTCTGGGTTATGGAAAAAAAAAAGTATTTTTATTTACCTTAAATGAGCTCATTGCAGCAACAAAACGTAAAAACATTACCAACCCAATAATCCAAATTAAATTTAGAGAGTTATGTTCACCATCCAAAAGTTTCCACGTCCTTAACAGTAAATCAATGTAATCTGAATTTTAACCTGTGGCACCATTACAATAAAAAGAAGGGCTGCAAGGCCAGCTCTTAAATACTACTATAAAATCAGTAAGATTGGAAAAGACCTCTAAATCCAACCCTTAGCCTAACACTGCCAAATCCACCACTAAACCATGCCCCTAAGTGCCACATCTACATATTTTCTAAATACCTTCAGGGATGGTGACTCCACCACTTCCCAGGGCAGCATGTTCCAATGCCTGGTAGCCCTTTCTGTGAAGGAATTTTTCCTACTATCAAAACTAAAAGAAAGAGAAAAATAGTTAAAAGTGCTTATTAAATAATTTTTAATGTGAAAAAAAAATACTTGGTATACACATCACAGAAAAGATATAAGAATTAATATATGATGTTCATTCAGAAAAGGAATAAACAATCACCATTTTTTCCCCTATAGTTTCTGTTATACATTAAAAAAGAATTTGCTGTTTCGTACATAGCAGGAGACCATTTCTATGCCTCAGGAAACGTGAAAATGGGTTCACAGGTTACATCTTTGAACTCAGCATTTAAGGTATAAAATTCACACAAAACAAATCTTGAACTCAGACATATAGTTAAGAGGATTTCTTTCATAATAGAAGGCTAAGGTCTGACAGAGAAAAAGGTTTACTTTTTGAGAGGTTAAAGAGAAAAGATGAAAGATTTACTTAGCTATTCTAGACCTACATGAAACAGTAAAAAGAGAGCCTGAAAAATAGTACATGCCTGAAAAATCCGGATTATGGTATCAGCACTGGTAGCCATATTCCAAGGGCCTAAATTCCTCCCAAGTCTTTCTGGGAGTCAGCATTTCCAGTGTTTAGTACTAGCTGACCACAGGTCTTCACAGAGACCTGGCCAACAGCTGATACTGCGCCAAAAGAATCAGACAACCTGAAGATGTCACAAGGTATCATCAAAGTTTGCATGCTGTAAAGCTGCTTTTAAAATAAAAAAACAAACAAACAAAGAAGCAAACAAATAAATAATTATGCTGTGGTCTATGTTTTAATTGGTCTGTAGTCCTCTGCTTTTCAGGGATATCAAGGAACGCTTGACAGCATAATGAGACAAATCACTATTGCCTCCCAGAGCTTGCAGACAGACTGAAACAACAGCTCAGACAAGGTGTGACACACGCCAACACACTTTACTCTAAAATAATCTGCTTCCCCAAGAAGAATACTTTGCCAGGAATTGTAAACAAAATTTATTCAATTCTGAGTCCCAGGATCAGGGGAAAAAACTTGTTGGTATCATAGTTGTGCCTGTAGTAATAGAAACAAAATTAGATTCTATCTGAGCTAATGAAGATGGGGGAAAGACCAGAGGGCACAGAAAAGGCTGCAGATGGCTCTACTGTCACAAACAGCAAGCTCAGTTGGCTTACTCAAAAAGTAAAGTGCTACTCTAACGAGGATAGAAGAGGCAGGCTTATAATGAACTTCCTGAGTTACCTCGGAATAGGCCTTTTGAAGGAACGGGAATAGAGTTAATTACTTGCCTTTTTCTTGGTCTCCTTTTCCCCCTATGCAAACTTCATATGCAAAATGCACCTGTGAAATAACAAACCTCCTGTGAAGAATAGTTGTGGCATCTGTGCTTGCAGCCCATCAGTATGCTTCTAGTGTGCAAACTAATTCAAAACAGCTTTAGGCTTAAACAGTTGCCTCTCAACTCAGAGGCAAAAGAGAAATCCATTCTCAGTCTCATTTTGCAGACTGCTAAATAAGGTGAGCAGAACCAAACTTTCACATCTCCCCTCTTTTTACACAAGGGACCACAAATCAATAGTTCTTGATGGTGCAATCTGAGCCCCAACGGGAAGAGTCATAAATGCTATAGGAACAACCAAACACAGCTTTGGAGGGGAGGGAAGGGGGAGCAGAATAAAGCTGACCTTCAGAAAGGTCCATCTGGGCTGAGCTGCACCTGGTTCCTCCTCCTGGCTCCCAAGATCCCCAGCCCTGGGCAAGAGCAGGACAGGCAAACTCCAGTGAACATTTCTTTATATTCCTGTCTGAAGCAAGGGGACCTATTTTATTTCATTCTCTGGGCCTCTTTTAAGCAGAGACTGCTGCTTTTGCCAAACTGATGAACTATAAAATGATTCTGCAATATCCACAAACAGGGGATGGCTTTATTTTCACATGATGGGGCTTAAATACTGCGCATAAGTACTTAGAAATCAAAGGCTGATACTAACTCTCTTTACTACAATTTTTCCCGCCATATGTGGGATTCCTGTATTGACATTGCCTTTTCAGGACTGAATTAGGAATTTAAATTGGACGCACTTCAAAACAGGTGAAAATGGTGTTTGTAAAGAGGCAATGGTAACACAATTAGGTTGTCTGTTTAGATCCAAGTTTATTTTCTTTTTTGTTCTAGCACTGACAACAGAAGCAAATTGCATAAAAATTTATTTTCTCTGTCTTGGAAAAGGAACAAACATTAACTGGCCATAAAGTAAACTGTGTAAATTACTTTACAAACATATTTAATCTTGTTAAAATAAATATGTGTTCTATGTGCAAGGTTACTTATCCTTTCAAATACTGCTCTATTTTAGAGTTAAAAAATGTTATGCAAGCTGTTCCTTGTCTGTGTTCTTATATTTTTGTCAATTTTCATGTAATTAAAGATCACTAACTTAAAAAAAAACCCACCCCAGCACTACAGTCCAAAAACCCCACAAAAACCAAAAACTTTGGATGAGTTTGTGTGTGCTACAGTTTTTCCATTTAGATAGAATGATGCAGCATTTTTCTGTTGAATAAACAAGATGCTACTGTTTTACGAGGACATAATTTAACTCAATGTTTTCCAGCCAACAAACAAAAGAACATGACCCAGAGACCAGCAGCTTGTGTTGACAGAAGCAGTCATGGGATAGCACCCAAATATTCTGTCAAGAACTCCTCACAAATTATGTGAGGACAGAAGAGAGACCTCACCCATACATGCATCAGGCATTTTTGCTTTGTTTTGCTCTTTTAAACTGTTGGGTTTCGCAACCTTTCACTCATTTGAAAAACAAGATTAGTAACATAGCTTTTGGTAGTTTGCCCAAACATTAAATCTGTTTCTTTGTTCTTCATGGAATTGGAAAGTCAGATATATTGCATTTAAAGAGTGAATGAAAGAAGAATATTGGAGGAGTTGCAAGAAGAAAAGGCTTCTTTAGCTCTAAAATATACTGTGAAAAGGTCAGGAATGCATCAACCCCCTGCTTCATTCCTCTATTAGTTGGCATTGTCGATGACGTCAATGGAACAGTCTCTCTTTTAATGTGAAGATGGGATAATTTTGGTAAAACTGTTTCAAGAAATTTTAATTCTGTTCAAAGGAAAGGCTGCATTAATGCATTCATCTCATTAAAAAAAAAAAAGTCTCATTGCTAAGGTTACTGTTGTGTCTTAGAAGGGAAATGCTAGAAGTGAGATCTGGAAGCTGGGAATCTACCTTCTGATTTTGTTTTATGAAGCATTTGGAGACAGCTGCAGATTGTGATGCCACCTCTGTGCAGCCAAATTTGGTATGAAATTTGGGTTGTACCCATAGCTGAAAAGACTGACAGGTAAGAATTCATCTCACAGTTGGTTAAGTTCTGTTAGACCAATGGTATTAATTATCAGCCTATATTGCATTGAATTCTCCAGAAGAGCAAAATTATCCAAATTATTAAATACACCAAAAAACACCACACAATGCACAATACAGACACAAATACTCTCTCTGTATTTTCAGTTCCACTGTTTACATTGTACTTGATGACTCCATTTCCATTTATTTTGTAACTCTAATACATGGTTACTCTGGTTAGAGTTTAGCTCAGTAATCAGTAGAGCTAGTCCTAGTATGTGCCTCTGAAAGAACATCCAGCAATCCCTTTTCTGGAGAGTCTTCTACTGAAGCATGAAGGACACCTATTTTAGGACTGTGAAAGCATTTCCCCATAAAAGTGGGGGATTTCTGAGGGGTGGGTGGGTAAGGCTTTGCAAAAGCAGAACAGATTTTTTATAAGGAACTTGCACTAGGGCATTTTTCATTACTATCAGTGCAAATATCAGCAGAACAATCAGACAGCCTATGATCTGATTGTACAATATTGATAAATCCTGATATTTTTCCTCCTTTTCCCCCACTCTCATCCTTCTTCCCAAAAAAACATTACCATAGGTCAGGATAATGGTTGTTTAGCACAGGCATATATTGTACTTTAGTTTGCATTATTTGCAAATGCAAAACTTGATTTGAAGATCATTAAAATAGTTCTTGTCCTGTGAACACACACAAACACAAAACCACGAAGTCAGTAATTACATTTTACATCATATGTCTGAGAATAGGCTTTTAATAAAAATATATTTAATTTGGCAAGTGCTGCGGTCAAGAAGGGATTGTCATAGAGTGCAACTGCACATCAGTTTCAGACAACTGCAAACCACTTGGCAGCAGTCTCACATGTGAACAATAAGCATATGTTTTATGGGTAAATTTAGTAGAACAGTACAGCTTCAGCAGCATTTAGAGAATTCCAGTAAAAAAGTACAGTTTGGAAATCCCTTGAGCTGCTTGGGTAAAGTTAAAGAGCTGCAGTGCAGTGTTTCTGGCACAATTCTGTATGAAGTCACACATTTAGAGTGCCGTGTTAACAGGATCAGCATCACACACAATGGGTGTCTCAAAAAAGATGCAGTGTCAGTGTCCTTATGCCTTTGGGTCTCTGCCTTCTGCTCCTTCCCAAGTACCCCTGATGCCCTTTGCATTTCAGGCAGAACTGAGAGGTTAAAGCCATGGAAATCTTTCAGGAGGTGATACATTTGTCGAGCCTCCACAGCAAGGGCTGAGCAGGTAATCCAGGTAATCCACCAACAGGAGCCCTTAGGTGCATTTATATCTGTGTATATAATACTATAATCAAGTCATCGAGTTATTGTTGTAACAGAATTATAAACTGGTGTAGTAAAAAATAACAATAACTTGAGTTCTGGGGAGCGTATTAGTTACGGTGACCCTGTCTGTTTCATTTGGTTTATTAATGAGTCTATTCATAACCTATATGAATAGCAAGAAGCAACTGTTAATAATGTAGGTTAATTGGATCCTACTTTTATCCAAATAGCCTTTGCAAAGGATTGCAGTTAACCCTCTGTCTCCAAAAAGTGTGACATATCAGAATTATTCAGTTCGTTCAGAGAAATGAGTAATAGAGTTACTGAATTTCTTTTAAGGATCTAAAATTTTAGTAATTTAAATTAAGAGTGATGAATAAAATTGCAAATGTTGAGAAAATTAATTAATTCTCGAAGAATAAATGACAGTGACTCGGAATGATCTGCTGGATTTCTACATAGATTTAAATGAAAATATATTTAAATAAAAATTTTATTGAAATTTATGTGAAAAATTAGATGAGTTTAAAAATACATGCAATTTGAATACAAACAGATTGAAGGGCAAACTCAGAATAATTTACTCGCATTGGTAGTCTCTCATAACATTTCACACTCTCACATTTGCCTACCTTCAACTTCCATGTGTTTTGCTATGAACTTTGCAAAATATAGCAGCTGTGTGCTCATAAATAATTACTAGGGAGAAAAGAGCAAAGTAATCTGAGTCTTTAGGCAGTTCATCTATTTCTTCTTTAGGCATTAGTTCACCATGGAGAAGTGGAAAATAAAAACCTGTTTAAAAAAGTAATAAATCAATATTATGAACACCTGGATTTCTTGAGGATATGCAGCATCCAGCTGACTTGACTTAAGATGAAGGGACGATATTAAAAATCTTCAGTGGCCATGAGTTCAGTAGGAGCTGATCAGCCCACAGAAGGACCCAGGGACAGCCAGCACCAGTGCAAAACAATACTCTAAACTGGTCCTTAAAACTTAACTATGTTCAGTACGGTCCTCTCTAGTTAGAAAAAAATATGTGCAAATGTGCCCATGGTACAGTTGTGTGTTTGTATAATTCAAGACAGATTCTTACTGGCAGGATTTTATTCTAAAGTGTAACCAACTGAGAGAGCTGCAGGATTGCCCAAAACACAGTCAAAATAATAATATTTACTGATGGAGATCCATTTAAATAAAAAAGATAAAGAAAAAAATTAAAATCTGTCCCTTCAGCGCAATTGAAGATATGTCCTAGAATTTTGGCTAATTATAAAGACTGACTTTGAAACAAAACAGGAACTGACTCAGAAGGGCATAGGAAATTCTAGAAAAACACCTGCATTTAACCTTAAACCTAAAATAACAGAGTGTGTGAAATGTAAGTATGAACTTCAAATTTTACTCTCAGTGTGGTGGCTCCCATAAAATATACCATCACTAGTAACCAGGCTTTAATCCACATATCTGCATGGAGAAGAATCCAGTACCAAGATTATGACTCAGCAGGCTCCAAAATCTTGCTTTTTGCTGAAACTTTTAGATATATTTATTTCTCCTGTAATAAAAGGAAGCTAAAGATCATTTTATTTTTCTCTGATTTATATATATTTATTGATTAGCGAAACAAAAGCACAGCAAAATGAACTATATCCACATGATTAGCTGTGGAGTTGTTCATTTGATGAGCACAAATCAATATAGGGGTCAGGAAGCAAATGTTAATTCTGCTTTATATGCTTGTCTGAACCTGCTCCAGAGTGTTATAGAGTGTTAAAACACTCTAAGAGATAAGGCTATACATTTCCCTTAAGGCAGTTTGAAGCTGACCCACTTCTGGGATAAGGAAATTCAGGTCTATTTTGTTGCAAGATTTTCTTAATCCATATCTACATCTTGAGACACAATGCCCAGTGCTCCATCCCTGCCTTTATCTGCTTTTGCTGTTCAGACTAAATTCCATGGGCCAAAGCTGGGACTCTCTCCCGGTTTTCTCTCCGGAAATGCCAATTCTTTTGGCTTCACAGAGGCATCCATTGAATGGGGGTTTTGGATACCTTTTTTAGACTTACTTATAATAAATCCAGGATCCCACACCATCTTTACTCCCTGTGGACTGTTTTCAGTTCCTTTGCTGCAGTGCTTGTGTCCAGGGTAACAACTGCCCAGGCAAAAACTGGTAAAGGGCAACAGTTGAGACAGTAAAGTGTTAAAAAACAAATAAAGAAACAATCCTCCCCCGCAAAAAACCCCAAAAACCAACCAACCAAATTCAAAAACCCCCAACAATACCTGCATGCAAACACAACCAGTAACAGGCTCTCTCAAAATGAGCTAGAGCAATTATCTGTCCTGACTAATTAGTAAATTCATTGTGTAATGCTCAGGAAAAGAGGAATGCAGTTGTTTCCCAGAAGGAGGATCTCTCTGAAGCACTATTCCTTGACCATTTATATAGCACATTAGGGAGAGAATCAGAGTTGCTTTAGCTTGCAATTTAATTAGGTGAATATTTAATAAAAAACTAATTATTTGGTAGACTCTCGATTTGCAGTCCTCTCATACAAGTGCATAACTACCAGACAGGTTCCTAATTACATCCTATCTACTGTTCAATCTATTTCACATCCAAAAAAGAGAGGTGAATATGTAGTTCCTTCAGAGCTGTTATCCTCCATTCTTCTTTGTATTTCTTCTGTAAACTTGCTAGAGTAGAAATGCTAAATAAAGCAGATCAGCATAGCAGACCAGAGTAGGTTATTGTGCTTTCCTGTTTTAAACTTTTTGCTCTTTTCCAGGCACCTTATGTCACTTTTGACATCCGTTCTTACTATTTTGCTTGTCTAACCAAGGACTCCTGCTCTGCTGGGAAAAAGAAGTGTTAATAAGTCTACTTCTATAACATTTTTACTGTCGGTCACTGGAAAACTGACACAGTAATTAGAGCTGGGAGTGACATTTTTACAGTGAAAAAAGTCAAACGCTACAACCACTAAGTAATTTCTTCCAAGCTTTGGTTTCACTCTGAAATATGCAAGATAATTTCTCCTAACTATAGTATTTTAAAGCCAGAAATGAATCATAGTATCTGTGATGTGCAGACGCACACTGTAATTTAACTGGTCTTTAGTACAATGAATCTCCAGTGTGAAATTTTCCTTGCTAATGATCAGCATAAGCTATGGCTCTTAATGCAATTATGAATCTAAGCCTCGCCATCTATAGGCAACTGAGTAACAAGATGATATCATTAGACTTCTCATTTCGTTAACTCATACCTACAGGGAAAAACCAAACATTATTATAAGGGACTCACTTTTTCTATCACCAAAAGGGACCCTAGCATATACTGAATTACATATTATAGGCTCTTCATTCTCCTGGGCAAGTAAATTAACCGTTGCAGCATTGGCAGTTTCTCTTTTAAATGGGTTTTTATTTTGAATAACATTAAAGAAAAATAAGGCAGTCTAAATAAGGAAAGAACCTTTCCTGATGCCAGAAGAAAGCAAGCCTTTCAGCCCCTTTGGAGAGATTCCTCCCTTTGAAGTGCCAGCGTATCCCCCCCATCCATTGTCTGAGGGCTTCACAAACAGGACCCTTCCCTGCCCTGGGCTGTTTCACCAAGGCCTGGGAGCTGGCTCCATCCCACAGAGTTTTGCTGGAGAGCTTGAGCAGCTCCTTTGCAGAGCCTCCAAGGTCCCCAGAGCTGCTGTGGGACGATTCCCCACCTTACCTGACCCAGTAACCTGGTGGGAAAGGTGCTAAATCTTTCCCATCCATAGAAATGCAGAACTTCCTTGGCATAGGCCTGGGCTGATAAAAGTCTGTGAAGGCCTAGAACAGAAGCATCAGCTATTGTCAGATAATACCATTTTCAGCAGCAGAAAGTCTGTAAAAAGAGTAAGTGGGCCTTCTCTAAAGGATTTCAGAAATTCACTCTATAGGCAAGCACCCTTTCTCTGCTGCACCCCCCTGGAAGGTGGGTGTTTTTTCCCCTGGAAGGAACTTAGAAGGGGTGGTGTGTTTTCTGTCCACACCCTCTTCCCAGGGAGCCACTGCCAGTCCCAGACCAGAAGTTTCTGCACAGGTCAGACCTCTCCAGGACAGACAGGTTCTAGAGCCACCAGCTCTACGAGATGGGTGGTGTTGGCACATGTGTGTGCTCTGGAAATCAAAGTGTACTGGGAGAATAAACACTGTTCTGTCTGCTCGACCTTGTTCTATATCATGTGTCAAGACTACAGTTTAAAAAAAAAACAAGCCCTGGAAAATAGCTATAATATGTATACACTCCAAATATTTTTCCTACCCCAACAGACTGAAGAGTGTTTGTTAGTCCCTCCGCTTGAAAGTCCCTGTGTGACAGAGTTCAGTCCTGCTATGACATTTCATCACCTCTGTGATGGCATTTCATCACACCAAACACCACTTCTAGGAAAAAAAAAGTTATTTCTTTACTCTTTTTTTTTTTTAAATCTTCATAACTGTACTTTTACATTTCCTAAGAGGATAGCTGACCTGCTTAAGAGCTAATACCTCACACCTAGGAGGTTCCCTACAACCCCTTTAATAAGATTCACCTGAAAGCCAGGGTAGCTTCCTCTGACAGAGATGGGATTATAAAGATCTGCTTGAGAGACTGTGCAGTGGGAATTTTGGATTAAGGGTTCTTTAACACATAACAGCTAAAAGAAGAATGTTATTAAAAAGGAGCCAGTAGCTGGACGGATGTGTTCTCACCTATTAGCATTCTTCTCCCAAAGTAAAATTAATCTTAAAGATTAAAGATCTGGTGGTTGTTTTGTTAGGTTTTTTTTTTGGGGGGGGGGAGGGGGGAGTTGGTTTTTTGTTGATTTTGGGGGTTGGCTTTTTCCCCATCAGAACACTGGGATTGATATTTTGCAGATTCTTTTTCTTAAGACCAGCTGGATTGAGAAAGTCACTCACTGCTGACTCAGTAGAGCAGTCCTCATTGCTCTGCTGTTCAGATGGAAAAGCTGTGTTGCCCTTAGCTTTTTTCAGTTATTACAGAGGACAAAATTTGAGGTGTGGTGTATATTCTTCTGGAGTGTGTCCCTGGACCCAGCATTTCTAAATCAGAAACTGAGCAAATACAGAAGGATCTTCAGATGACTTTTAGCCAACTAAATGTCAGATAATTCTGGTGGATGATTGTTTAATCTTTTCTGTAAAATCTCCAGTGATGTAGACTCTATCACCTTGTCAGGCTGTTTATAGTCAGCATGTTTTTTTTTTCTGTCATCGAATCTACATCTTCTTTGCTGAAAATTAAGTTTGTTAGTTCCTGTCCTATCCTTTGGAAAAGTCTATTGCCTTTGAACTTGTAGCAACCATAGCTTTATATAATTGAAGACTATTATTACAACTTTTCTCTAAATTAAACAACTCCAGGTTTTTCTATCTTTCTTTAAACTTTTTTCCAGGACCTCTGATCCTCTTTTGTTGTCTGCTCAGAATTCTTTAAAAGGTCACAAGTAAACCAAACACAATACTTCCGCTGCAGCCTTATTAAAATGGAAATACTCTGAGCTTTGCAAACTCTGCAGACAGTAAGATTTGAGGTTTTTTGGAAGCAACATGACCCTGTTGATTACTACTGAGTCTGCGATTCACCTTATTCATTCTAGCTCTCCTTATATTGAAACATCTTGCACTTTGTACATGTTCTTAATTAATTTTCTTTTATTGTTTACAGACAGTTTATCCAGTTCATGACTGGACCTCATGTACAGAAAAATTGCCTGGAAAGTGAACATGTAAGCTGACCATCCTGTGGCTGAAAAGGGGAGTGCTTGCCAAGTGACCTGTTTGAAACCCCACAAAGTCAAGCTGCTGGAAAGAGAATATTTAATTAAATAGAATATTGTTATCTCTGGGTGACTTTTACATACAGTCAAGTTTGAAAAACAGAAGGTAACATTGGTGCAGTAAAGTGACCAAATTATACAGTACTCTGTTAAACTAAGGGAAGAATGCTGTAACCATTATCACTGTCAACAAAGGAGTTTTCCTATTCAAAACATTCATCTGGCGTCCCATATATAAATTTACTAAGGATAAAGGGATTTTACCCCAGTACCATGAGGCAAAATAAAGAAATAAACAGAGTGAGTGCACCATAATAATTTCTGGTTTTACACAAAGAATAAGCCCTTTCATGTTTACAGCACTGAATGATTGATGCTCCCAAAATCTGTTTTAATATCTTCCTTGAAGCATCTTTCTGTTATTTAATTCTTCGTTTTATTTTATTTCAGCAGCTAGGTGCATATAATCTGCTGCCTTTCCACCAGTACTTGATAAAATAAATGCAGATCTATTAAAAAGTGGTTAATTTAAAATAAATTGCATGTTTCCATAAAGAATGCCCTGGCACTATGCTTTTACATTAAATGAGATGAGGTCACTGAAAGCCACTATCACAGACAGAAGGCAGCAGCATTCAGCTTGTGATATGTTAAATAAGAATATTCTAATACCTAGGTCTACTGACTCAGACATACCGAGTTCCTGCAGATAAAGCTTCACGCTGTAGTGAAGCACTGGAGATTTGCAAGATGGTGTTGGGATTTGAACACATTTGAAAGCAAAGGGCACAGTCAATGTTACAGAGCTGATACGATAATGACAGTGTGTACACCCCAAACTTGAGCCTCTGGGGGTTTGGCATGTGAATTGAATGGTTTCACTGAACATTTCCATCAGTAGGAAACAAGGGTACAAGATATCCAACAGAATTAGAATTGTGCCATCACAATGGTGATTGTCCTAGAGCTGAGAAAATATTCTAGAACATTTTTATTGAAACTGATATAAATTTCTCAAAAAAACCAAAAATTAAGCAATATTTTTTTTATTTTAAAGTGTTTTCTCAAAGAATCTTCAACCAGTGCCTTATTTGGTTTGCTTCCAGGGATGGGCCATCCACAGCTTCTCTGGGCAAACTGTCCAATGCCTCACCATCCTCACAGTGAAGAATCTCTTCCTAATATGTAATCTAAAATGAAATATTATTAATAACTCCTTGCTTGTGACACATTTTTCATGTTAAATTTATCATTTAGCACCACTTTGTGGCTGTCTAAGATGTAGTAAAACTGTTAATGATCTTCCTACCTTAAGACTAAACACCATACCCCATTAATACATGATAAGAAATGAAAAGACTGCAAAACATCTTGAGAGAAAGCTATGAAATTGCTAATAAGTCTTTTGCGTAGTGCAGTGACCTCCTAAGTTCAGAAGTTTTCTACAACAGCCTGGATTAAACAATTATAAATTGACTTTGTTAATTGGAAGGACTGCAATGAATACATACAACCAAAATTAGCCATTTTGTTTGTTATGTTTCAACTGGTTTAGGAGGAACCAGGAGCATCCCTGAGACAGAAAATAATTGTTGTAAATAATGCATGGGAAACTTTTACACTGATGCTTTCAACTGAAGATACGTGATTAGCATTTCACTCCTCAACTGGCAGTTTTAGGTCACTGGCCTAGTCTAGCATGAATAAAATCAGCGAATGAAAAATGACAATCATGAAGCAAAAATTAAAGAAAGGCGATTTGGAAAAGGAACTTTTGCTACATCAAGTAAAGAAGATTAAATTTAATACCTCATTTAGTGTCACCATTAATCTGTCATTGCACTGGGTCAATATGTGCAGAGGCAAATGGAGAGAAAGAGGACACTGAGGGTAATGGTACTTATGTGCATTCCCCTCACTTAGAAAGTTTGACTTGGTAAAGATTAAACAGACAAAAAAGGATTACTCCTGCCCTTTGTAGTGCCCTTGAGCTCTAGTGTCCTCCCCAAAATAACTGAGTAATCACAGGTTATGACATGAGGTTCAGAAGCACAACTCTTGGAAAAGCAGCACCTTAGTACAGATACAGCCTCTCGCCAGTACTTTCCAGGTTCAGGTAGAGATGAAGAAATGGAGCAGACCTTTAGGTGATAAATTAAGCCAAAAACCAGAAATAGCTTTTCATTATCAATGACTTGATGTGCTCTTAGTTTTCACTGTGACTTAACTCCCTGAAGGTCTTTGTGTTCCATCTATAGATAGATATAAACACACACATACACCTATGTATACACACAAATATCCCACTTATGAATACATTTTAAAAAGCAAATCTGCCCACTCAGATTCAGGCACATGTTTAGATCACGATGTCTTAAGTGTGTGCATTAAAAACGATTTCTAGAACAGGGTCACGCTATGCCTTCCAACCCAAACCATTCAGTGATTCTATAATTCTGTACTACCTTAGGCTGTAGATGTTGCTCCGTAGTTTCCAATGTTATTTAATAGTATTTATAGTAATTATTTCTAGTAAAACTGATATCTTCCTGTATCTTCACTATAGTATACTTTAATGTCATTAGTTCCTGAAAATGCAAGTGTGGATCTTATTTTCCGTTACTTTACCTAGGGAACAACTATTTGAAGCTGTAATTTGGTGTTTGATCAAAAGTATATATGACTACCCTAGCAGCACAAAAGGTCACCCGATATACATATTTAAATGGGGTTTTTTTGGCATCTGATGGTGATAACAATAATTTCCAGTTTATGTACAACTGCATATACAGAAAGAAAAAGATTTTCTGGAAGTCACTGCAATAAATGGGAGGTAATTGTGGGGAAATAATGGTAGTAAGCAGTTTGTGAGAAGGAAACCTCAGGAATTTTTAATGGCTTATCACTTGAATTTTTGAGCATTTGTAAATATTTTTCTACACATGCGTGTAGTCTTGGACATCCTGACCTCTTGGACTTTGTAGAGTCAGAACTAAGTTCTCCAAAGAAACTAAAGTTACTACTTCTAAACCTTCATTTTTTCATTTACCATTAAGGGTTGTTACACTATTCTTCTAGTATGAATGGGATTAGATGAATAATAAGACTCACATTCTACAGATAAAAAAATTTGAAGACAAGGGAAAACTTTTTTTCTTGCATTAGACAGGTACAAAAACACACATATGCAATACAAGAGCCTAAAGGACTTTTTTTAGGTCCCAGTCTCTCAATTAAATCATGTTCTTGAATGAAATTAGGGAGATATGTTAACACCGTGTTAGAGAGTGTCAAATCTCCTTAGTGTCACCCACTGATTTTCTGAAAACTGGCTGGAAAAGTTTTAGAGTCAGTGTCTCCTGTGTTTGTTTATTACACAATTAGAAAATCTTACTGGAGAATCCGAAGGCAAAAGAGGCGTTAGGAACATATACTTTTCTTTTGTTTTTCAGAACAGAATGCTTTCGTGTGCATGAAAAAAGGTAACAGAAAATACTATGTGCAAAGTAGTCAAAAGATACTAAGAATCAGTGGTTACACAAAAGATTAGGCCTGAATAGGTAAAAAAGGGGTTTTTTTAAGATAATTTTTTCAGTAGAAAATGTGGTTTCACTGATGTATGTGTGGAGCACAGCAGAGAGGAAGTCTAGAAGTATGCGACTTTCTAGGTAGCAATAGAGTCGGCACCCTTCATTGTGCACTTGATTATGGGCACTTGACTAAGAGATTCTCCCAAGAATTTGGGGGTGGCTTTCTATACCTTCTTTGGAAAGGCAGAGACACAGTCTTACACCTTGACTTTACTTGACAAATGCTCTTAGTCTTTATGGGTGATGTTTTAACATGATCCAATACAACCACAGCACTGAGAGGCACAGACATTTAGGTACTGCATCTCCCTGGTGACTGGTACAAGTGTGTATGTGGTGGCAAATTAACAAATATACATGGACAATACAGGGAAAAATATTCATTCTAGGATTGTATTTACAAGGGTTTACCCCCACAAACCTACATCTGTTGTGCCAAAACCATCAAGGCCTGCTTCTTTTCAAAAACCAATGTTTTTTGTTTCAGTTACTAGATTAAGAAATTGTTCTCTTCTGCTGCTTGTTTTGTTTTTACTGCTATGAATTCTTCCCCAGTTAGTGCCAAATGAATTAAGAAAGAAGTGAAAATTTAGGGCCTCACTGGCCTGTGCTGGTGCAGCAACCTGGCTCTGTCCTCTTGTCATCCTCCTATCAGACATTTCTACACCTGATCAAATTCCCCCAGAGATTTCTGCAGCTCCTCCCCTCCAGTTCCCTCAGAGTTTCTTCATTTGAGAGATGCTGCAGCCTGTGAATCCTCTTCATGGCCTTTCAGTGGCCTCTTTCCAGTGGAGACACAGCACTTCAGGCGTGACCTAACCACTGATGAGGAAGGGAAAAGGATTCCTTCCCTCAGCCTGCAGTCAACACTCCTCCTAATACGGCCCGGGCTGCCCTCACCGTTCTTTGCTGGAAGGACATGTTGTTGGCTTCTATGAAATTTGCTGTTGACCAAAACTCCCAGGTCAGCCATGTGGGCTCCCAGGGCAGACAGCAAATGTTTGTTTGCTGGACACTTTCAAGCACATTCCCAGCCTGAAGCAGAGGGAAGAAGAAAAGGGAAGCAAGGAGATGACAGAGCCATGGAATGCTTGCAGCTGGAAGGGACCCTGCCCAGGTGTTATGATCCCACTGGGGAGAGATGCCTTTGCCCGAGTGAAGGTCCAAAGGAGAGCATATGACGACAACATACGGATTTTATTTAACATGGATTTTATTTAACAAGAAAGGGGAGGTAGAGAGATAGAAAGAAATAGGAAAGAGGTCTCAGCGAGAGAGAGGGAGAGAAAAAGAGGGAGAGAGAGAGCAGAAGATAATCCTTTGGTACCAGACAATCTTTAAGGCCCTTCCCTTCATTCTATGATGCTAGAAGATTTGCGGGTGTGTATTTGATTACATAATATTATTTACTACTACTACTATTTCATCTTCATCTTAGTCTTCATCTTTACTACTAGTACTATTTCTTCATCTTAGTCATTCTTATTTTCCTTTTACTTCTTGTTTTTCCTGTTCTATTTCTTATTGTTAATTACTACTATTATTTCTTCTTATTCTTATTCTTGCTGTTCTTATAACTCTTATCAAATTATTATTCTTATTCATTTCCTTCTTCTTCTCCTTATTTTTATTTACCACTATTGTTTCTTCTTCTTCATCATCTAATTCTTCTTCATTTAATACTACTACTAAGATTTCTTCTTCAACTTCTTATTATTCTTCTTCTCATTCTTATTCAAATTACTATTTCTATTATATTCTCTCTCTTCCTATTATTATTTACTCCTACGATCTGTTCATCATCTTCTTATTCCTATTCTTATTCTTTTTTTTGTTGTATATGGGGGTTTTTTCTGGTTTGTGGGTTTTTTTTTTTTGATGGGGTTTTTTGTGGTTTTCTTTCTTACTACTACTACTGTTTCCTAAACCC